>JANHFT010002741.1:173203-186057 GCA_032467955.1 Pseudoxenodon macrops | reverse complement strand
CCACACTATCCCCCCTCCCATTTTCCCACAACAGAAAAATACATAGTAGAATAGCTGAAAGTGTGGCAGGCCAAAATCCAATCGGATTAAAATGCAGGCCTGACAATGTGTAGTTGGAAGCAAAAACAGCACACACGCGAACACAGGTACACACACAGAATAGTATGGCCACATTGAAGCAGCCATCTTCAATATAAAGTATATTGTCCGTTATATGACTGGATGGATCTAATGGGAGTTGAACTGAGAGCGTCCTTGTGACTTGTTCATTATCTCCCATTTATAAAAAAAAAAAAGAACTGAATTCAAGACAAAACTAGATAGGAGATTAAAATTTTTTTGGTTACTTCTTAAAAACACGGAAGTGGAAGATCTTTGGGAAGGGGTTAAAAAAAGAGCTGATTCAGATTGCAGGGAGCAGAAAGGGGAAGCTAACTTTTTTCCTTGCTACAATCTTGATGAAAATTCACTATTTCAGAGCTGCTATTTACACTGGAAAGAAAAGTCCTAAAAGTGTCAATGAAGGTCCTTCTCAAATGGAAATAAGAGCTTCAAAGAAGTGATTTGCATCAGAATCTCTACAAGAAAAGGTTCGGCTCTGTTCCTTGCCTGCTAAAATACCAATAATTAACTTTTTGACTTTACAATAGCTATAATTTGTGCAGTGTACTGCATACAAATAGCAAATGCAATGTCTAGGGTTTTTAAAAATTCTTTTTTTACTTCTATCTCATCTTTATTACTCCAGTCTCTGTGAAGCATATACAGGGAAGCATAGAACAAATAGAAAGGATAGATATCAGCGTCAAGTCCAAATTAAATGGCATAATGCCATAATGGCGAACCTATGGCACGCATACCAAAAGTGGCAAGCAGAGCCATCTCTCAAGGTATGCCAACCGTCGCCCATCGCTATTTTGGGTTCTAGCACATGCACGCGTGCTGCCCAATTGGTCTTCGCGCACATGGGAGTGCCAGAAACTGGAAGAGCAGTATGTGTCGAGAAGCTGTCCTTTTGGTTTCTGCCATGTCAGCTGGACTTTGTGCGCACATGCGTGCCAGGAACCAGAGGATTGATGGCCAGTGTGCATGCGCGTGCCGGAAACCAGAAGCTTAGCTTCCCGATGCACACATGCATGCTGGGGAGCTGTTCTTCTAGTTTCCAATGCTCCCACGCATGTGCATACGCTCCTGTTTTGGCACTAAGTGCTAAAAAGGTTCGCCAACACTGGCATAGTGGAATGCAATGCTTCCAAAGCCACCTTCTCACTTTTGTATGTTTAATTCTGTAGTGTAGGAGCAGCACCACTACTTCTATTAGACCCAACATTAAAATGCTATTTGTAGGCAAATAGCAGAGTGTGCATGAAATTCAGAATACGGTTGCATTTGCTATAAACACATAGTTAAGTTACACACATGCTTTTTTTCCTCAACTACATGCTTTTTACCTATTCTGTCATTTTTCAACAAACGCACTGCATATTACATTTAAATCTGATCAGTGAGAGAACATGAGATAATGCTCATGTCAGAATTTTATAGATCTATTCTGTGAGTTATTACTATATTATTGTATTTATTTGCTTCACTGTTTTTGTTCTTTTACATTTTTGCTGATCATTGACTGAATAAATATTTTTGATAGGCTCAGTTTAGGAAAATTATGCAGCTGAACAATTACGCTACTATGCAATGGGCAAAACTATTTAAGACCAATTCTTGGCTCTCTCATTTCTTTATCTTTCCAAAAAATAGGATGAGAGGCTTGGATGTGAAGACAGATAGAGAACAGAACAGTCATGCAAAAAGAAGATATGGCTTCCAAGAACAAATGGCAAACAAGCATATATAAACATTCCTTGAAACAGCATTTTTATTAGAAAATTAAATAGGATAAAGGGTTTAATATTACAAACAAGATTTCCCTCCCAATTCTACTTCTTTTGTGGCTTATTTTGCAACCCAACAAGAATAAAAATGCTTAATTGAGATTACAGTGATGGACAACTCTGATCCGCTCAGACTCTGATTATGAAGTGTCTATTGCATGTTCATCCATGATCCCCTGCTCCACCCCTTCCAGTTTTGTAACTTGCAATCCAGATCTGTAATTGAACTGATTACAATGCATAGCCAACTCGATGGGGGTCAATCTATGCTATGAAGAAATACACCAGGAAAAGAACTCTTGCCAGGCTGCTTGGAGAACCCAACCACACAGGTTCATTTGGGTGTCTGATGTGATTATAACGAAACTAATTTGGGACACAAACATTATTAAGTCACATCTGATTCCAAAATTACAGATTTCATGTGTGTGTGTGTGTGGTTTTTTTTTTCTTCCTCTGCCAACGTAACACTTTCTTTGAAGCAGTAGCCATTTCTATTCTAAGAAGTCTGATAGAGAGACTTTCATTTTCTCAAATGCTGTGAGGAGGTGAAGTCACCGGCCAGAGGTTTTACCTCTTTTGGATCATCTCTTTGGAAACAAATGAACTCATGAGACAGAGATGCAAAACCTGTGGTCCTCCAGATGGTGTTGGATGTCAGCCTCCAGCATCCCTCATCATTGGCCATGCTGGCTGGGGCTGCCAAAAGTTGTAGTTCAGCAACTTCTGGAGGGATGCAGGTTTCTCATCCCCTGCCATAAGGCAAAGCAGCAGCTGCTCAAGCTAATTGTTGGCAAACTCCTAATTCAGTGCTTACAAAAAAGCATTTGTTTTGCTTGTTCCTCTAGCAATGAATAAATTATGTTACCATAACAATCTTTTTCAGAGTAAAACTGGACAAAGTATTATTGAAAAAAGAGCTGTAATTTTACCAGTACTAATATAGTAATTCAGTGCCAAGATAAATGCCCGTCACACAGGAATAGTTCACTGGACTAGTCATGTTTTTTTTTCTTATTGTACATATTGCTAACCTTTAATCAGCACCTTGAGTTTAATTTAATAAGATGATAAATCTGTACTTGGCCCAAGTGTGCCAGTCTAAGTGTGAAGTATTCATTGATTGAAAGCCTCTTTGAGTAAAAAAAATAATAATGCCAGCATTTCTTTCTACTATGCTAAGTTGCCTATGTGGAAAGGATCATTTGAATGGAATGCCATTTCCTCATGGAAATTCCAATTTGCAAACTGAAGCGGTATAATTAAGACACAGTTTGCCATTTGAGATCCTGGTCTTGGAAACAAAGGAAGAAAAAATGGTTTCCACTTCATTCTTCAAGTGGATGAAATAAAAGCACCATCCCACTTTGAGTTGGTATAGTGAAGCATTGGCAGAAAAGAGGTAGTTTGGCTAATATAAAGATCAATATGAAAACTGGGTGTCTTTCATTTAAACAGGAACAACTATTTTCCATAAAGCTACTTTGCTTGTTGAACGAAAGATGAAAAGTGTCATTAATGCTTCGGCTTCTAATAACAAATAAATGTAGTGGTACAAAAAAGGTCACAGGAACCAGAGCTAATTTATAGTCCAGGGAGGATGAGAATCAAGAAAAATCTGTTTTACACAATTTAAGTGGGGAAACTGCTAGTCAGTTTTACATTTCTCAGGGTGCTAGTTATACCAACTGAGCAACGGATAAAATAGTGAAAGATGAGCCTCTTGCACTGTTGAGCTATAAATACATCCTTAATGACATCATTACATAATATAAAATTACTCTGCCTTAAAGAGGAAAAAAATAGTTCAAACTACTTGCTTAAAAAAACAAAACAAAGACATTACCTTGGAGAGAAATGACACTTCTGCCAAGAGGACAGAAATTGCCCTGAGATATCATCTTGTTTTTAAAATTCAAAATTAAAATCTGGGATGGGGCACAGAAAGCATGGGAAATGGTCCTCAGTCAGAAAAAAAAGAGTGTGTCAGATGTTAATCTGTTGAGCTTTCCTTCCTTCTGTCGTCAGCCTAGCATTTGCTTGCCCCATCTCTAACAGTAGCAGTGAGTATAAAGGAAGACCTAGTTTAATTTTCTTGGAACACAAAATAACTTGCCTTGCAAAGAAGATTTGAACAACATCAACACCCATGAGGTCTCCACTCTAATACAGCAACTTTTTGTAAGGAATTAAAAACAAGAAATATAACTGCTGTCTTACACTGACATAGATATTACAGGCAAGCAATGGTCTGATCCTAGGATAGTATTAACAAACAAACAAAGAATACATTTCAACTTGTTTCCAGAGGAAACTGTCTGCCCATTTTGATATGATTCACCATTTCTGAAGCATGAAAATATGGATGTTACAGCGGAAACAAACTTCCGCTTTGAGGATCCTATTGATGTAAACAGCGCAACTCAAAAATGTTCAATTTTTAAAAAAAGTTCAAGTCTCAAATATATTCACGCAAAAGTCTAGCACTCTGTAACAATTCTTCTTCTTTGTACACCTTTTTACAGCAATATATATTATTGAATCCAGGATGTGGTAAGTCCAAAGGAAGTTTGGGTAGCCATTTGGCTCTTCTTTCATCTCTGGAACTGATGCTTCAGTTAATCTTTTTCTTATGTCATGATCCAAATCAGAAACATTTCAAGTATTCTAAAGTCAAGCTCCAGTGCCTGCCTGTAGGTCAAGGGAAACTGACAGGAATCCACAGCAAACAGAATCTTTGTTTCCAAGGCAGGAAGAGTTGTTTTTACTATTAGTGGCTTCTCCCACGATTTCCATTTGGAGACAGAAAGGCTTAATACCCATCGTCATCTTCAATATCACAGCCATAATCTAAAAACAAAGGAAGGAAAGGAAATTTATTAGATGCAGCAAAATCATCACAAGATAGTCTACCACAAGCTAGACAGTTCACTCAGGGCACAGAAATAGTCCCTACCAGCATAAAAAACAAATAAGCAGTGAGAAGTATAAAACCTACAAATAAATAAAATAGAAATGTAGTCAACTAAAGCACTTGAAAAGAACCAAAGCTCAAAAGTGGGTCACCTAAGTCACCAAGTGAATAAACTACTATAACTTGTAAAGTATCAAATATCTTAAAGGTATAAAGCAGGGGTGTCAAACTCAAGGCCTGCAGGCCAGATTTGGCCTGCAGCGTGCTTAAATCCAGTCTCACCGCCCTGAGTCTTTCGAGAGAAGGGCGGTATAAAAATTTAATAAATAAATAATAAATAAATAAAAATATAGGGCCAGCCAGGAAATATCAAAGGATTGGCCCGCGGTACCTCTGACAGCTAAAGCAGGCTGCGTGCGCCCTCCCGTGCCTCATTTTCACCCTCCATGGCCTCCTACAGCACTCTGCCGGCCAAAAACAGGCCAAAAATGGCTGGTAGAGTGCTGCAGGAGGCTATGGAGGTTGAAAACAAGGCGCAGGGGGCCCACGTGCAGACCCCCATACCCTGTTTTGGCGAGCAGGGTGCTGCAGGAGGCATCCATCCCGCTGCCCCTTGCTGCCGGCCCACAGAGGAGAACTACAATGTTGATCCGGCCCTCAAAGAAATCCAGTTTGACACCCCTGGTGTAAAGGTTTCTAACAAAATGTTTTATTAGGAACATTTATGCTAACTAATTCCTAAGTATATTGGTCATTTACTTCGCAGATTTTTCTATTATACCTAGCTATGTAATCTTACAAAAACTAATCCTATCTACCTCCTTTAGAAGCTCTTATGAAACCTGTTTTTCATTTTCATCCCATCTGATTGGGTACTGTCTTTTAGTTTTATGGTGTTCACAGTCCCCCAGTTTCTTACCCAGTGTCTTTAACCCACTACACCAAATTGACCTTCTATATAAAATTATTTCCGAAAATTACAGTGGTTGCAGTGCCCCTGCAATTATCTGATCAAAATTTGTTCACTTGATAGCCCACCTCCCCTTACAACCACAGAAATGCTTCACCACCCTACACTCTGCTGCTTCTGCTACCCTGAGTCCACTAGCTCAGGGGTGTCAAACCCGCGACGTCACGTGACATATCACAACGTTTTTCCCTTTCGCTAAACCGGGCATGACGTGGCCAGCATGTGATGCATCTGGCCCACAGGCCGCGGGTTTTGACACCCCAGCACTAGCTGAAATTTGCCATCTTCGTTCTCCTGCTGATGAGGTGACCTCAGCGTGATCCTTCACAAGGCTGATGCTGGCTGGGCAAGGCCTTCTTCCTGAGACTGCGCATGACCATCCTGTGAGGCTTCAGAAGGCCTTGGACACTTAACAGAAGTGACATACATGACTCGGGGAAGATCTTGCGCAGCCAATAGCTGCCTCACAAAGAGCAGCACGGAGAGGGGGAAAAAAGAGATCAGCTGGGAGTTACAGAGCTGGCAAAGTTCAAGGTGATAGGATCTCTGAATTGGTGTGACTGGCCATGCTGCGGGACTTGAAACCAAACTACTTTCTTGCAGCAAATACAGACATGCAAAAATAGGTACACAGGGTTTTGGTAATGCAATTATAATTACATACGCCACAGGAAAAAGAGTTCCCTACAGTTTATGTACTTTCTTTCCACTCAAATCAAGCCAACGTATTATGATTATTCTATAGTTCCTGCACCAAAGTTGAAATCAGCATCCATTGCTAAATTAAAGGTATTGAGAAATGTACACAGTAAATAATCAACACTCCATCCAGCCATCTCCCCATGACACTGTCAGATCTCACAATTAGTATATTCCACATCAAAGCACTGGCTATATGTACATACTTATGTTGTAATGAAAGCTTTAATACACAATCATGTTGTAGTTCAAACAGAGGTCTACCCTTAGTTCTCCTTTTAATATTGTAAACAAAATATTGTTTACTGGCTTTGGGGAGAACTTTTATGATTGTTTGAAAACCAGAGGCTATAATCCATTTATGAAAAAGCATTCAATGTTAATTGATAATCCATATCCTTGTTCACTTAATTAACTTTTTAAAGTCCTTTGGAGTACAGAGTTAAGAATAGAAACCAAAGATTCGTATTCTACATTCCAATACATCTGCCAAGCAAGTTCTATACAACAAAACCTGCCTCCCTTCCATTGTCATCCCAGTTGTTAAATATAATAAATAAAACTAAAATAAATACATTTGACTTGAACACAGTCCCACAGGATATTTCTATTAAATTTGCTGGCGAGACACCGAGAAGCAGCAGCCACACAGATATTTTCATGTGAAGACACCATTATAGATTCTTTGGGGAGTGGGGATCCTCTTTGGTTTTTTTTTTTGGTGTGTGTGTGTCTTGAGGTACATAAAATGGCCTACCATTTCCTCCCATTAGTTTAAGGGCGCTCACACAATGATCCTCCTCCTCTTCAATTTCTTCCTCTTCCACATCCTCCTCATGATTATAAGATACTGGCCCAGTTTCTACCAGCACCGTTCCTGATTTTTCAACCTTTTCAGTTTCTGTCTGAGTACTTGGAAAGACTGCCTGTAAAGGAAGAAAAGTTATTTGTTAAAATCCTCACCCGTTCCATTAAAAATCCAACTAAGAACTTGTTTTGCTCACGTTAATTGTCATTCTATCAAAGCTTCAACCTAAGAAAGTGATATCCCAGTCTTCTCCAAGCTTGTGCCAAGTAAATGTAGAGGATAATAAACTCCATTCTACTCAGTCAGAATAGCTACAGCCATATGGCTGGAAGATGATGGAAATTGTAATTCAACACATTTGGAGAGACATCAAATGCAACAAGGTTTCTCGAGGAATATTACTGTTGTTTGTTATTCTGATATTTCAAAACATAGCTACAATTGTAGGAAGATAACTAAACATGCAAGAAAGTGAGCCTCTGTAAAAAAATTAGCTTTAGCCAAAGCAATCTGCTTTGAAATCTCCTTTATATAAGCAGAACATTAAAAATGGTATGCATAACTTCTAATGAATTAAATAGTATTCAGCTGTAATTAGAAAGAGAATCAATAACTCATTATGCAATTTTGCATCAAAATGTTTAATTAGAAGGGCCTCTTTTCAATGGAACAATACATACTTTGAATGCAAAACATCTCAAGTGCAATCCTTGGTATCAAAAGATCTTAGAAAATAGAACTAGGAAAGAACTTTGCCTGGGATTTTGGGAAGCCATGTTTCAATTACAATGGCAATTGAAACCAACTGGCTAACTACTTGATGAAATAGAGCATCAGCTAATGCAAAAGAAAATGCAGAATGTGTTAGCCTTCAATTCCAGCCAACAGTCACAAATGATGAATATTGTAGTTCAACATCTGTCTTGGTATCTCTAGAGTACACCATACTGTACAAATAGTCTTTTTATGTTCAAAGCAACTGAGTCTACATTAAATTGTTATATAATGCCAGCAATTTAGAAACCAACAGAACATTGCTGAGGTACATCACATTGTTCAAAAGAATCTCTACTACCAACAGGGAATCTGATCTCTCTATATGCTGGCTAATGAGCAAAAGAAAAAAACCTGTTAGATGCAGAAATGAAAGAAACATTTGCAAGCAGGTTCTGACATCAACTGTGAATTTCCTCCACAAGAATCAAGACCATGTATGGTTTCTAGAGCTCCACAGACTGCAGGTCCCCATCGATAGCAGGGAAAAATATATATTCAACAACCAACAGATTCTAATGAAGATACAGGTATTACTTATGGTTTGAAATAAATAGCTACTATTGTTTATTGTTCTGCACAACTATAGTACTTAAAAGTAGTCTATAATTTAACGAAATGTTGCAAGTCTTTTCCAGGAAGAATCAACAGTGTCAGCCTTCTTCTTGGACCATTTGCTCTGCTGTTACTTCCATTACACTCTCCATCCAAAATTGTGTAATTCCAGAGATTATTTGGGAGCAATTGCTTTGCTGGCCTGTCTAATGCTGCATAGTTAAATTAATTTGGATTTTACTCTGTTTTGATATGCTGCATTATGCTATATTTTTGGTTTAATGCCATTAGCTCCAAAATATAGTTTATAAATAATATAAAGGGGGAAAATAGTGTGTAACAAGATCCAGAGTAATCATATCACTAGCCATTTAAAACTGAAATGTGAACTCTGCCCTTCTGCTCTAGAATATGCTTAGCATAAAGCTGAAAGGAGCTGATTCTGAAAGGAGAAGGGTGATGACATATCTCTCTAGACTCCAAGAATGAAATAAAAGTTCAAATCAATGCCATACCTCTTCTGTGGCCAGCTTTTTGGCTAGCTGGGTTGAAATCAAGGGTCTTAGCCTATACACAAACAAACAAAAAGAGTGGGGGAAATGTTAGGTTCTCGATACAGGGCAGAACGAAACGTAATCCTTTTATTTTGAAAATGCCACACATATAGATGAATATACAGACCCCAACATGCTATACCTCTTTTCATATCAGCAATTTTTATGCAGATAAAAGATTAAGAAATAGTAATAAAAAAGAAATCAAAGACCAACATGTAAGAAAAAAGGAGGAAACACAGTTTTAATACAGTAACTCTCTGTATTGTTCTATCATTGGTCTCATTCAATCCATACAATGCCTTTTGCTCTTTAAACGTCTTACCTCTCTCTTTTTAACAATCCCATCAATTCTACCCAATGCCTGTTTTCTTAATTTCTCCTTACTTTTAACCAATTCATTTTTCTTTCATTTATTTGTGTTGGAATTCACTCCCCATTCATTCTTTTTTAAGATCAAACTGTCTCAACCTACTTTATCTTCACTAGGGGACGGAATGAGACTGTTCTCCTCGTACCCTTTGCTGCGTCTAGTTCATCACCAGGGTGCCCCCCCCTGAGCATGACTCCTGAACAGCCATAGGCAGCTCCACAAGTACCCTCCCAGCCCAAGCGAGTGCCGCTTTCCACTTTCTCCCTCTATTTCTTTTTTCCCCTTCCTCCGATTGGCTGACAGAGAACTGTCTCGTGTGCCCAAAAGCCCAGGGTTAACCGTATTTCAGCGAAAGGGCCATGACGAAGGGACTGGGGTCCATTGGCTGGGGCGAAAAGATAGGGGCTGCAGATAAATTTTAGGAGTGAATGGTCAGAGGTGGAACCTTAGTGACGAACCAGACGTGGCCAAGGATACGAGGAGAACAATCCTAGACTCCTAGTCAATGACTTTTGCTTCCAAACCATATTCAACCAGCATCCATTCATTCTTGACTCTATCTCTTCTTGTTTTACCCGCACACACTTTATAAGTACCCCATCTCCACTGCATTGAACTCTTATTTTTCCACTGATGTACCAAATTTTCACTAGTATTTAACAAAGTAGGCAGAAGCACACTCTTTAATCAGCCATTTTTTTCTTTCTTTTTGATGAACTTGCTACATGCTGCATATTATCCACTACTCTCCTACTAGCATTTATTTATATGCTTTAGAACAAGTATTCGTTTCTCAGTATGTAAAATTGTTCCCTTCAGTTCAACTATCAAACATAATCAGTCTGGTGTTTAATACATCACTTTCAGATCCATACTTCTCATTATATGAGCCGATGTGGCGCAGTGGTTAGAGTGCAGCACTGCAGGCTATTTCAGCTGACTGCTAGTTGCAGTTCGGCAGTTCAAATCTCATTGGCTCAAGGTTGACTCAGCCTTCCATCCTTCCGAGGTGGATAAAATGAGGACCCATATTGTTGGGGGCAATATGCTGACTCTGTAAACTGCTTAGAGAGGGCTGTAAAAGCACTGAATAAATCTAAGTGCTATTGCTATTGCTATATAATCTAACAATAACTGCAAATTATTCAGATTCTTAACTGATCCAGTATGGATTTGTATGTGAAAGTGTATTACTACATTAACATCCCAGACCAAATCTTTTTTAATTGAAGATTCTATTTGTATTTTATTTTGTTTCCAAATGTAATGAACTACTAAGTGGACATCATATATTCTTCCCGATTCCTACCTCAATAAATATTCCACTTATTTTCAGGAATGCCTCAGCTCAATTATATATCATTTACAGTATTCAACAACCAGCCTTCAATCCCATTTTCATGCAAAGCGTTCCATAATTCAAGCCTATTACATTATCAACATTTGCTTTTTAGTTGTGAAATGTGTAATAAACATTCTGATCTTCCAATGACCTGTTGTAAATTTTCTGCCTGGCACAAATTTTATTTGCTTTCTTCTTTGTGTATCAGAATACTCTAAAATGACTCCTGGTAGCTGACATCATTAAAATAAACATATTCATAAGACAAATATATAAAATGAATACTAATTAAACTATGAACCAACTCCAGCATCCATAGTTCATGTGGTGTATAAAAACATTCTACCGTCTTGATAGCATTCCCGTACACCAGCAGAGGGGGGACCATTCACATCTCCGGGGGGTGGGGTTATTTCAAACAAAAGAAGCAAAGATACTGTAGTCTTACTTCATACATGTATGTGAGTGTGCATGAGCATGAGCATGTATAAGGGGTCTGGAAAGGTCAGCCCTTTTTGAAGGAAATGAATGAGGGGAGATTGAGGAGAATATCTGAAGGGATGTCATTCAAGAGGGGGCATGGACTTATTCTCTACTTATGCCCCAGAAAACAAGAGCGCAAATAAGTGACATAAAACTATAAAGTTCAGATTAATGTCAACAGGAACTTAACAGATATGCAAGTTGTCAACCAGTGAAATAGGCTACTAATTGAAATTATAAATTCTCCTTTACTGGAGATCTTCAAACAGAGATTGGATGGTCTTCTGCCAAAAGATATTTTAGTAAATCCTACACTGAGCAGGGGGGGATGAACTACATGATTTATAAGGTCCTTTCCACCTTTTTACGATTCTATGAAGTGGTATTTGGCTTCTATAAGGAAGGGAAGCCATAAAGAAGGCAATAATTTGAAACCAGTACTTTGGATTGCATTTATTCAAAATGCTTCATATTTTTCTTCAAATTCAACTCTGGTTCTTCCATTATCTCCCCCAACTGCAACATATTAACTACCTATTAATTCATGCATTCATATGCACTCACTGCAAAACTTAGAAGGCCCCAATTCATATTTTCCAAGATATATTTATAATTACATTTCTAACTTTCATTCCCTACATATATTCACCAATCTCATTCACAAGATCAGAGCTATTAGCTCTATTACATCTTTCATAATTTCATAGTCCCATTCCAATGTATCTATTTTCCCTGCTCTTTTTATTCCTTTTATATTTTAAGTTGCAATCTTCCACATGCCATACCTGACAGCAGGTGGGTCTACAGATATTGACCTCCACCACCTCTCATGCATTTGATTTAATCCAGCCTTTCACAGACTCACTTACGTGAGATGGGTGGCTATACTAAACTAAAGAAAACAAAACAAAACAATTTTGGCCAAAATATCCCAACTGAATATGTGATAGTGTGGCTAACTATGGGTGCACATCAGCATGCCCATATTACATCTTCTCCAAGAGCTGCACTGATTTCTGGTATACTTCCAGATGGAATTCTTGCTGATGGTTGATACTTACAAAGCACTTTATGGGATGGGACTGAGTTATCTACAGGACCACTTCTCCCCAATTGTTTCTATCTTTCTCATCAGATCCAGCAGGAGAAGCATGCCACAGGTCTGTCAATTTAAGGAAGTCATCTTGCTAGACCCAGAAAACAGGCCCTTGGAACACTATATCCTCCAAGAAAATATTGGCTCTAGCCCTTCTAGCCTACCTACATGTGCTCCAGGGTGTGTGTGTGAGTGTGAGTGTGTGTGTGTGTGTGTGTGTGTGTGTGTGTGTGGTGTCTCCTTTTTTTTTACTTCATGTGTTTGTGCAGCCATTGTTAACTGCTCAGTGTCACTATGTGATGGACAACCACAGAAATATAAATAAATAAATAAATAAATAAATAAATAAATAAATAAATAAATAAATAAATAAATAAATACATACATACATACA
>JANHFT010002741.1:97045-110693 GCA_032467955.1 Pseudoxenodon macrops | reverse complement strand
GAGACCTGCATACTGCTTCTGTGGGCTTGGGGAAGGCAAAAACGATCCTGTTTTTTGCCCGTTTTTCACAAAAATGGGGGTGTTTACCTTCCCCCAGCCCACAGAAACACTCTGCAAGCCTCCCAAACCCTCTGCGCACCCCATTTTTTTCAAAAATAAGCCCATGTTTCACCCGCTTTTGTGCAGAGGGTTTAGGAAGCCTGCACACTGCTTCTGTGGGTTGGCGGAAGGCAAAAACGACCCTGTTTTTGTGAAAAAGGGCCTGTTTTCCGGCCGTTTTGACAAAAACAGGAGAGTTTTTGCTTTTCCCCAGCCCATAGAAGTAATCTGCAGGCTTTCCAAACCCATTTTTCCCAAACACAGAATGCAGGGGCAGGGCTTCAGGAGGCCAAAATTGCTGTATTTGGTGTATAAGACACACCAGCATTTCTACACTCTGTTAGGGGGAGAAAAGATGTGTCTTATACTCCAAAAAATACAGTAAAAATGAGAGGGCATTGGCATCACTGTTATATTCCATCTACCTCTGGATCAAAAAGTTTTGATATGCCTAACCATATCATGTATCAAAACAAGATAGACAGCAACTAAATCTATAAAATAAATAAGTACATTACATACATTCCTACATACATACATACATACATAGTGATTAGGAATCTGGGTTCATTCTACAAGTACTCCTCGGTTAACAATGGTAATTGGAAACAGAATTTTTGTCACTAAGCAACATAGCCATGAAGCGTGATGTCACAGGACTGCATCCAGAAATCCTGGAATTCCCTGTTGTCTCATTAATTAAATGTCTATGGAGATTCTCAGTCATCCAGGTCAGGGTTGTCCCAAAGGTGCTTTTTCAAGAGGCAACTGGTTTTTCTTTGAACACGTTTCACTTCTCATCCAAGACGTTTCTTCAGCTCTGCCTGGATGGTGGAGAATGGAAGGATTTATGCTGCTTTAAGACAGCTGGTCATTTGAATTCTTTTAGTGAGTCGTTGAGGCCACTTTATCTGTGTCCTTGGGGTCACCTGAGTGGTGCAAATAGGTGTGGCGCCCTCTTGGCGGCAGGATATTTTCTGCCCTATGTCATTTCAATGTTGAAAAGAGACAACACAGACTCATCCTCAACAGCCTGCGCACGTCTTCACTTTTGGGAGGAGTCTCATTAATTAAATTCCAGCAGTCATTAGGTGAGAATCCACCCTGATCCAAGCCATTCCTAGGTTGATCTCTCATAGCTCTGAACCTCAGTAAGGTGAAGGATTCCCCCATTTCTGCACAGCTGGACTCCTCTGCATAGCAACATTCCTCTACTTCAGCCACACCCACCTGACCTTCGCCATTTTCTTCTTCCTCCACTGTTGATCAGACATGTCTAGCTTGACCCTATGAGAGGCACCTTTCTCCAAATCATTGTGTACTGTACTCGTAACCCTTCCCCAAAGGCAGAGACTTTTTGAAACCTCCCGCCTTTCTCCAAAATCACACACACACTGTTCTCCAAATTGTGTGTACCCTTTTTGCATCTTTCTCACAATTTAGAGTGCAGCCTTCTTGCAAAGCTTTGGAAGGCCTTCAAGTCTTCCTAAGGATCTGAAGAATGGTGTATGGCAATTGGAGAACAGCATGCACAGTCTCAGGAAGAGGGCAATCAGAAATGAATTGCTTAGGGCCAAGCTGGGCATGCCTTGTCACAAGCGGGAGGAAGAGGATAGCAAATGTCAGTGGAATACAGGCTGGCTGGCTGGCTATGCTGCAAGGCTTGAGGTGGTACTCCTTGGGGGCAGTGGTGATGCTTGCGCTGAAGTAGGGTGACCGTAATGATGACACCTCTG
This sequence comes from Pseudoxenodon macrops, assembly GCA_032467955.1. Lineage (NCBI taxonomy): Eukaryota > Metazoa > Chordata > Lepidosauria > Squamata > Pseudoxenodontidae > Pseudoxenodon > Pseudoxenodon macrops. The sequence continues at coordinate 108,858 of JANHFT010002741.1, read as the reverse complement.
CCGAGGAGTGCTGCTGAAGAAGCTTCTTCAATGAAAAGTGAAACACTCTCAAAGGGGGGTAAAAGCCCCAAGAAAGTCCAATTGCCTTTTGGAAGAAGCACCTTTGGGATTGCAACCTGAACTTTATACTATTCAAAGCATAGGTACAAAAGGAACATGCATTGTCATTACACAATCCACACATTTATTAAACAATAAAATTATACTGACTGCACTTTATACCAACTAAACTGTGGATAAAGCAGGCAGGGGATAGATGAAAGAAGATTCCTGCATTATTATGCCGGTTGCAAAAATTCACATCTCATTAACAGCATAATAAAGGTTCAATCAAAGATACAATGCGCTATAAAGACACTTAAATTTATGAGCTGTAAATACAAGGTTTGATTCAAAAGGTTTGCTCCTATCAAGATTTATCATCCCCCAGTTAAGAGAAACCTTTTGGCATGGTATGAACATGGAATACACATTTACAGCTGGCTGAAAGTAATCTACACAAACGAAAGGATTTTGACAAGTGGCAATGAGGAACACAAAAATAATGCACGCCTCAGTAAGTGTAAAGAAAGTTGTGATGTGATTATGGGCACTGTTAGGAAAGAATATGATAAATAAAGCCAAATCTGAACATGTTTAAATAAAAAAAACTACCTGAAGAACACAATGAACTAACTTTCTTACCAAGTTCCCTAGAATGAAAATAGGAAAATTAGGACTAGGTACTTCAAATTAACAACCCCCATCATTCTTGATTACTGGCTATTGGCTAGATGTAATAGAAGCTGTAGCTGAAACTTCTGGAAAGAATTGGGGAAGACTTATCTTGTTTTAGTCTCTTATGGTACACTCCATGTGTACTGAACCACTGCCCCCAGAATTTTCAACTAGTATGACTTCGAAAATTGTCCAACATATGAAAAGGCCACCAGATGAAGAAAGCTTCTCTCTAGTACACAAATGGCATGAAAAAATTATCTATAGATTTATACTACTCTTAAACATTTATAATGGATGGTATGCAGCCTACCTGAGCCTCAGATCTGGAGCTTTTGAAGATCAAAAGGCCCCTTTAATAAGGGTGAGGGTGTGGGACAGGGATAGGAGTGTAAAAAGTGATGATGATAAAAGGACACAACACTGTCGTGGAAAGTCACAAAAATGAGAAGGAAATTAATGGCTGCAGAAAACAACAGGTACCATATACTGATTCTGAAAGTAGAATCAAGAAACAAGCACAGCTATTACACTTGATCAAACAAGATAGAATGTCTGCATCTGCAGTCAGCAAATCTGTCAGTATGTCTGGTTCAAATTAGATATATAAAAAAGAGGTGAGCAGTATAGTCCTCAGCCCTGTTTGTGTGTGCAGGAAACCTGACAACTCTTGTTAAAATTGTAAATATAATTTCTCACAATTCTGAGAGGAGGAAACATATAAAAACTGAGTGTAAACTCTATAAGAGGCATAACACGTGCGGAAAATAATTTTCCTCTAAACAGAGGAAAAGTCTGTGTATGACTCAGGTTTAACTACTTAACACCATTGGCTTGTCTGCTGCTGACCTTTATTCTCCAGAAAGATTATGTTTTGATGCCTCCAATTCCAAAAATATTAGGACATCTTTTTGGCTGAGCATACAAATCTATATACTCCAGCATCCTGTTTTTGTTCCCTGGATAACCCGCTACTTTAATGAGGCCCAAATTAGATTTCTGTTTCTTTGTAGGTAGGGTGCCGCTGTGTAGGGTACTTCTATGTACAACTGGAAAGCTATAATGAATTATAGGCAATCCCTAGTAGGTCATGATAAAAGTACCAGACAATAAAATTACTATTATTTTTATTTATTACATGTATATGCCACCCATCTCCCCTACTGGACAATTCTGGGTAGCTTACAGCTCATAAAAACATAAATGGAAAATCTATTAAAATATTATAACTATGCAAATTAAAATGTTAAACTATACATAAAACCAGGACCAAGAGACATTCGGCTTGGGGAGGAGATCTTCTAACCCCATCAACCAATGGTGAGCCCCTCCCTTGTGGGCCCAAGCCAACTGGCCAAACCAAGTTTTAATACCCTTCAGGAAGGCCAAAAGGGTGGGAACAGGTCTCACCTCCAGTGGTAGTGTGTTCCACTGAGATGATGTCACAGTGAGGATGCTAAATATTCTACCAACCGACCTCAAGGCCATTTGAGAACCTACAAATATCCCAGAGATATTCATGAGTCTTCAGACTGTAAGTGCATGTATAATGAAGGAACAAAGAAAGCCCAGAAAATGTGAAGTATAAGGCACCAGTGATGTTATTTAGTTGTCTGCAAGCAAACAACCAAGCTCAAAGAACATCAAAAATTCCTCAGTTCAATCCTGAGTGACATGCTTTATATTCTCTTCTGTTAGAACTAATTCTTTCCTTACCAGGGTTTTAATCATTTTCAGGGGATGAAGAAAACCACATTTTATTCATTATACGAATACCACATATGTACAGTGTAAGCCAACAAATCTATTTTTAAAAGAATAAACACCAGCAATTAATGAAAACATGTCAAATAAAAAGAAAATCTATGGAACTAATTAAAAAAACTGCAACATTTCTAGATGCTACAAAATGCGAACGCTCGTGCCCTGAAAAACCCACATTTAATGTTCACAAACTTTTTCAGAATCGTAATTCAGTGATTACTCAAAATGAATAATTTATAAATAAATGTATACTTACTATGGTCTCGGTCTTTAGTCAATATACATTCTTTTATAGATTCTGTTATTCCAAGACTGGCTGCAGTAGGAAGAGGTCCCAGCAGTGATTCCAGAGCAGATGGCCTTACAGAAATTTCTTTTTCCTTTGATCTGTCTTTATCAAGCAGTTCATTATAAAAGTCCATGTTCAGATGATTTGCAGCTGCTGCCAGTTCTTCATCTTCTCCATCCTCATCTCCAAATATACTTGAAATAGTATCTTCTATGCAATCTTTAATGACAGAGGATCAAGTGTTATCAGATATGATAAAATTAAAAGTGCTCAATATGCTATTTATGAGTTTCTTAAGATTCTCAAGATTATTTTTCTACCTTTCAACAGTTTATTATCTGTGCTTGTCAAAGGATCAAAGTCATATCTTCAGAAAGCCAATAGGTCTAGCTCATTTCTTCTGCAGATTAATGTGTGTAATCTCTAAGCAGTACATCATCAGCAAATATATACTGTATCAATATTTCCCAATGTGATCCCCTCAAAATTAATAAATTGTGTCCAACCATGTTTTAATATGATTTCATATTCCAGTTATAAACAGATCATTTTCTCTTTAAAATATTGGACAACCATTTTTATGAAATTCAATATCAAGTATTGAACATTCATAATATTTAACAGATTGTGTAATACCACATACTGTACAACGTCAGTAGGAGTTTCACCCTGGAAAAGAGTAATCCATGTGAGGGGATCCCAGAAATGATGTTCATTACTTAATATAGCTTAGAGTGTTAAATTTACTCCCTTGTCTAGGAATGGGTTCAAATTAGACCAATTTTCCAATTACAGTTGGAAAAAACATATGAAGTAACAACTGTAAAATACTGAAATCTCCTGACAGTAGTGGATTTTAAGCAAAATCACTGAGATATGAGCCAGGCTTGACATCACTTGAGCAATACTATATCCTAAGTTGTTTGTTTGTTTGAATTTTATCCCACCTTTATTTATTTTTTATAAATAACTCAGGGCAGAGAACATATTCATACTAATTTCTTCTCCTATTTTTCCCACAACAAAACTATGAAGTGGATTGGGCTGAGAGAGAGAAATTACCCAGCTGGCTTTCATGCCTAAAGCAGGACTAGAATGCACAGTCTTCGGATTTCTAGCTTGATGCCTTAATCACTACACTAAACTGGTACCCAAAGATCCAGCTTACTATCTAATAATGTAATTAACATGGATATATTTCATGCCAATGATTAGTTCCTTCAAAAAAAAGTAACCATTAAGTAGTTTTCCTCGGTGAGACCTCTATTTTGGAACTGCCACTAGTTTGCATTGGCTTCTCGTTATTAAGTCGGGGTCTCAAAATAGATCTTTTCGCTCAGGATCTTGCCTTTACATTCTGTGGAAGTATATCCACTTATCTCAATAGGCTTCTGGATGCTACTAACCACTTAGTCATCACTTAATATTAAACGGTAGGGAACTTTTTATGGCTGGCAGCCAAACTTTTTCTCATTTTCAATTTAGCTCCCAAGATCCACAAAAAAACATTACAGTGGCAGAACTAGAAGGCCGGGGGCTGAGGGACTGGAAAGGTGGTACATTTAAACTTATCCTTGCAATAGGAAAGAGTCATTTGTAGAGCTGACACTTTCATCAAAATGGCAATTAGTCCCAGGAGATGCAATACCACTTCTCCTTTGAAGATACAGAGAGAGTTCCACAGCTGAATGAACTCATGATAACTGGTGTGGAGCCTGCTTTATGAACATGAGTGATGTTATTAGGAATTAATTCTTCTACATCTTGTAGGTGAATTATTGCACTTCGATAATGAAGTACTATTCCAAGAATTGAAATCTAAACCATGTAGTAGGGGCCATTAAAGAAATAAGATTCAGCAACCAAAAACTCCTTAATTGTGCATAGTTTTAGCTCTGACTGACAGCCTCCCTCACCCTGATTACCATTATTGCTAAAATAGTAAAAAGAAGGAAGAGCAACAGCCCCACCACTGACCCACGATCAGTTCCCAAGACTCACCCCATATAAAAATATGAACTTTGGAAAATAGGGAAAATGCAATTTAACAGTATCATAAAGGGATTGTTACTTCATATTATATGCAAGTCAGCATAAATTTCAGAAAGCTTGAAGGGTTTAGTATGTACATCAACAGCACAGAATATGTACTGGGGAGAAATCTTATTTATAGCATTATTTATTAAGAATAGTCTTAATAAACCAAGTATATTGGCATATATTGATACAATATATGAAAATATAAAAACAACACTAAAACAGCATTTAAAGACAATTGCTAATAATTTCAAAACCTAAATAACAAGAGATTGGCTTTAAGTCTTTGTTGGCATGCAAAGGTACATGGAGTTGCTGGCAATGCTCCAGTTATCTTTATGTCACTGCATGTTATAAGCCATAACAAGGATAAAGATAGAATAAACCTAAAATACAATAAACCTAAAACCAGCAGGCATGCAGGAAATTACTTGAACAGGTATGGTGAACCTTTCTTTGCTTGGGTGCCAAAAGGGCGTGTGCGCTATCACCCATAAGGCAATGCCCTCCCCCCTGCACACAACCACCACCACTCGCACTGCCCCACCCCCGCACATGTGAGCATGCCTCACTGAAGCCTCCGGACTTGTGGTAGGTGCGTTGGGCCATTTTTGGGCCTCCCCAGGCTTCAGGAAAGCCTCTTGAGCCTGTGGATGATGGAAAACAGGCCCAACGGGCCTACCGGAAGTTCGGCCCATTGGTTCTGTTTTTCACCATCCACATGCTCCGGAGACTTTCCTGAAAACAGTCTCCCCCCACCCTCCGGAAGGCTGGGGAGGGTGAAAACAGCCTCCCCCCTGCCCTCTAGAAAGCTGATGGAGCTCTCATAGGGCAATACTTTGCGAGCCCTCAGAGATGGCTCAGTGATGGCGAACCTATGGCGTGCCATAGGTTCGCCATCAAGGTACTAGAACAACCGCTGAAGTAGAGTTTGGGTTCAGGGGTTAGGATCAACTCAAATCAAATTAAAGGTAGATCTTGAGATATGATAGCAATTGGGATTGGAACTTCCATTCCTAAGCAATGCAGTCATAAAGTGTCATGTCATGTCCTTGTAGGGAGCCAACATAAATGGCAGGGGAAATAGAGGGAGGAAGGAATTAAAGTGTCCCTGCAATTATAAGTGCAGGAAAAACTGCCAAGTGCCCAAATTTTAATCAAATGACTGCAGGAGCACTGCAATATCTGTAACTCTGAGAAAAGGCTGTACGTTCTTTTCATTCAGCGCTGCCATAATTTCAACCAGTCAGTGAATTTTACGTCGAGGACTCCTACAATAAAATAATGCACAGATATTTTCCCCCAATGTCCTGTTAAATTGAAGTACTTTTGTAATAAATAAAATCATACAGTGTTCTCTTAAATGTTATATTTCATATAAAAGTGTTTGTTCAAGTGATTTCCCCAAGTAGCTGCTCGAGAAGTTGGCATTCAGTCATTTAAAACTCACTACATGCCTCCACCATTTTCAGCTTTCCAAAATTCACTTTTTGTGTTGGGACAATAGCAATTTCTTGATCCAAAATATTTTCACCCAGAGGTCTCCTGAATAAATACCATAATCTGACCAGTTGAACTATAAAAAAATTAAAATCTTGATTTTTATTCACTTGCTTTATTTATTTTTGAATAGTGAAATCAAACATTATATTGTCACAATCACATTTTTTAAAAAGTATTTGTTAATTCGCAAAGCTGAGAGTCTGCCAAAAGGCTCAGGACAAAAATGAAGCTATTTATATATCATACTTGCATAATTCCATAGCTGCATAGTTGCAGTACCCTGCCCTCACCAACTCACACGCTTTCCCTGTCCCTTCCTCTAGCAGCTGTTGGAATTCCATTTTCCAGATACTTGGGAAGGAAATCCGCGTTCTCAGGTCAGGTAGCCAGTACTAGCCAAGACCACATTCAGTCTCCTTTTCCCATGAAATAACATTCCACCAACTCACCTCCCCAATAGCTGGCAATGATGAACATATTAATCCAATAAAGCTTGAGATTCTAGATTGCAGGTGGCTATATTAAAGGATTCGTTCTTTTTCTTTTCTTTTTACATTATCCCACTCTTGCCTTATTTTAAATCAATCTTGTGGAATGTATGCCTCCATTACCAAACTGCCATACAATCATTTTCCTATTTAAGCATATTCCTGATTAATGGATTTCAGATCAACTTACCATCCTTGCTATAATTTGCATAAACTCCTTTTGCTTTGGGCCGGCTATTTTCTAATTCATTCTCTATTTCATCTTGATAGCTTGTTATTTCACCTGCCAGAAACAGAAAAATCACTAGTGGGCAAAGGAAATTGGACATAATTGAAATGAAGGGAAAGAAAATAAATGTTAGTTATACTCAAAGACCATCTGTCAGTTACATATAAAAAAGGACAATAAAAAAGGAAAGAACAGAAAAATGAAACTCTCTAACAATTAAATAAATTTAGATTTAGCCTATTTAAAAAGCATATCTGTCTGTCTTATGTCTGCTCATTTAAAATCCCAAAATCTATAGAAAGACTTTAAGAATCCTTCTAAGCAACACCCACCAGGACATGTATTATTAAGCCTGTGCACCAAGCCATATAGAATGAGCAGCACATATGTAATTGTTTCAATTTCTCCCACCAAGTAAAGGCATAAATGCTCTTGCACTGAGATGTTATTAGCTTTGCCTTCCATTAACATGGATGGCAGAACAGTTAATCTGGCCAAAGAAAGGGCTCTCCAGTGAGGCAAATACATGACATTAACTAGATAATTAGTTGGAATGAACAATCTTCCAGATAAACTAACACCATAATAGATTGACAACTGTACTCAGATTTTCCGATGATTAACATTAAACATGTTGATTCACCATTATAAAGGGAGATCTGATATTGGGCTAAGAGTTTATAATATCTTGCAATACATTTCTTCTAGGACAATAGAAAACTGTCAAAAAGATCAAAACAAGGGATATGACAGATTTCTACTGAATAAGCGATCCTAAAAATTTGGGGGGAAAATACTGATGGAATGTATACTCTACCTTCTAATTCTTCGAGCTTTTTTGACAATTCCTTCTCAAGCTGGACAGGGAAAAGAGAAAAGAGATGTTAGAATTTTTTGTCCTATGTATATTAGGTGGTATTATTATCTACTGATGTTGCTAGGCCTGTGCCGTTGGGACTTCAGCCTTCTGAATATTTTCCTCAGCTCTAAATCTATTCCCTGGAGCCCTGAAAGTCCATTGTTGGCAATTATTTTCCCCCTTAAGTTTAATTGCCAGGCAGGTATTACTTTCCAGCAGCAAGACTACAGTTGAGAAGAGTTTGCCATTCACCTTCACTTGCTACATATTTTCATTAGAAAATGCTTTACAGATGTGGCAATTACCTTATGGTAAATACATTTTGTACTCCTCCTTGGCTCATTTTGCAAAAATCCTTTTGAATGAGCTCCAATTCTCTGTGATGGCATTATTCCCTCTCAAAGTGTATTCAACAACATTCAACAGGATAAAGTTCAGCTAAGGTCTGACAGAGATTTTTTTTTAAACCCTTCTACATGTCACAAATAAAGACTAGATTTTGAATATCTATACCCAAAGTTCTATAGAAAATATTCTGGAGGGAAATTCAATCCAGCCCCAAGATTTATTTTTTTTAACAGCTGTAATAATTTGTATGCAAAATTAATAATTGTTCACAAATATCTATCTCAGAAAACTGACTCAGTGACAGTCTGCATGTCTTGGCAAGCAACATTTTGGAACGACTCCAATGCAATTTGATCATAATTAATAGCAATGCTTATTTTAAACTGGACCAGTTAAAACACAGAATTTTAATGAAAGCAGGACTTGGAAGCGAGGGGGAGTTGGAACTAATTATCAAGCAAATACCTTTCCAGCTGTGGCCTTTGCTAATTGGGGTAGAAGAATGAATGTGGCATACATAAGAGAAGAAATCTACATGCAATATAACAAGCTTACATGTATAAGAAAAAACCCCAACTCTTGTAAGTCGGAATACCTTTGCCACTACACTATGAGGTGAAGTATGCATTAATTAGGAGAATTTGTGCAGCGCAAATAAACTCCAGTAAAACCACAGTAAACATTTGTGAGTTTTTGCCAGACAGAGTTAATACTTTTGCCCAATTCAGATTAATGATTTTTAATTTCATTCAACTGTGGATGATTCTCAGAGATTACTTGGACAAATCCATGCAATTTTTTTTGCAAGATTTTTCAGGAGAGGGGTATCACTGCCTCCTTTCCTAAAACTGAGAAAATGTAACTAGCCCAAGGTCACCCAGCTTTGTGCCTAAGGCAGGACTAGAACTCCTGGTCTCCTGGTTTCTAGACCTAGTACACCAAACTGGCTCTGCAGATAGAGTGAAGATTTATTCCCCAATACAGACTGATGACACCACACTTCAAATAGTTGGATGGCTTCAGCCAACAAATAGATGTACCTTATGATTCCTGACAAATGTATCTTGTCTTTTTATGTACACTGAGAGCACATGCACCAAGACAAATTCCTTGTGTGTCCAATCACACTTGGCAGGGGTAGGTTCTAACTTACCTCGCCACCAGTTAGCTTCCTCCCGCTCCGTGTGACCACATCTCGTGTGCTTACTACCTACTCTATAGAACCGGTCCGAACCGGTAGGTACCCACCTTTGACACTTGGCCAATAAAGAATTCTATTCTATTCTTTATGAGTGAGTACCTGATACCTTGTTCTGATACTTCTGTCTACTAGGGAACTGCTAGGGGAATACACAAAGATCAATTGCATTAATTAATTGTTGATAAGAGAAAAGGGAAGCAAACCTGCCCCTAATGTTCTGTATTCAAAACAGATGAACAGCCCTATCAGCAGTTATCTAAAGAGATTTGTATGTCCAGTTCCAGGAAGTTGATGGGATAAGCCTGCCTTCCATTGAGACCTGAACACTGCACGAGTCAAAAAGAGGGCCGTAAAAATATTTACTGACCTCTCGCATCCTGGACATAAATTGTTTCAACTCCTACCCTCCTTCTAGTGTAGACCGAGAGCTGTGGTTCTAATACTATATCTGGCTTTTCTCTTGGCTTACCTTTTTTGTTACCTTAAATGTTATATCAATATAGCATCAAAACGTCATGCAGATAAAGAAGGAAATATCAAAGGATACACATAGATTTTCAGAGGATGTAAGTCTAAGCCACACATTTCTAAGCAGCATTTAGAAGCCAGGTTTCTTTCTGGATAAATGTGAATGTGAATCAGTCTAAAAATGTTCATCTCCATCCATCATTTTCTGGGAAGCTTCAGGGAAAGGTTAATTGGTAGCACGTTGGTACAATTACCATATGACAATGATTTTGCAACTGAAGGGAAGTAGACTCTATTTCTAAATCATTCTATTGAATACGTACATACATCCAACATGTTTTGCTCTGGAGACCGATAGATCCTTCCCTTGCTTCTCCCTTATGATTTATTTCAAATATATGTATTTATGGTAAATGTAGTTTGTTTATCTCTTGGGAAGAAATGTCAAGATTCATTACTAGCAACAACCATAGAGGAGCTTCAGAATCCCTTAAGGTTCGCATAGTACAATAGAAGGTCCTATTTGGGCAGTTTCAGAAAACTCTATATGATTGTCTTTCTAAATCTAAAATCTACATGTAAAAGTAAAGACTTAATTCCTGGGGGCTATGCTGGACCAATTTTCTTGATAGAAAAACAAACAAACAGATTGCTATTGCTTTACTTCAAGAGTGGAGTCTCCTCCACTCCTCCCTCCCCATTTTCCTAATCTATCTAACAGTATTTGAAATTCCCAGGTAGTATCCCATTCAAGTACTATCCAGGGCTAAACCTGAACTAACTTTTAAGATTAGGTACAGTTAGTGATAATTCTCGACTTACGACCACAACTGGGTCCAAAATTTCCGTAAGCAAGGCAGTTGCTAAGTTGGGTTTTGCCCCATTTTATGACCTTTCTTGCCATAATTGTTAAGTGAATCACCACAGTTGTTAAATTAGTAATGTTTGTTAAGTGAATCTGGCTTCTCAATTATGATGCAAACATCATTAAATACCATGCCAATTGCCAAATGTCCAGATTTTGGTCACATGACCATGGGAATGCTGCAATGGTGCTGCAAGTATGAAAAACAGCCTCGAGTCCCTTTTTCCAGTGCCGTTGTAACTTTGAACAATCAGTAAGCAAATGGTTGTAAGTCAAGGACTTCCTGTAGTTATTAGGGCTACTTACGTAGAGAGATGTACTTTTAGCTCACCAGTTCTTGAGGTTGATCAATCTAGAGATGGACTGCACTCTGCTATTGGCAGCTGTACCTTATATTCAGGAATGTTTACACAAAAGAGGGGAATGTTTCTTAATTCCTTCCTAGTCTATCAGAAAATATTAGAGAAACAGAGTAAGCACACGTGGAGGCAGAAACATCTCACAGATCAGTTCCTAAGAGATTCGTCTTCTCCTTCTTTTCTAGATCAAACTTTATCCTGCCAGAACGAAGCCACCTTCTTGGCTTTGTCATTGGCCAAATATCAACCATTATCGGTACATATTTCTGGTAGTAGTTGACGTCAGGGGTGAAATTCAGCAGGTTCTGACAGGTTCTGGAGAACCGGTAGTGGAAATTTTTAGTAGTTCAGAGAACTGGCAAATACCACCTCTGGTGTAGAGTGGGGAGGGAATGGAGATTTTGCAGTATCCTTCCCCTGCCATGCTCACCAAGCTACGGCTACAGAACCGGTAGTAAAAAAAATTGAATTCCACCACTGGTTGACGTACCAGTAGATGGGCCAGCCTCTGTGTCTCTCCACATTCACACAGTGTGTTGTTATCCGCTAAAAGCCTCCACTTGAGCATATTGATTTTACTTTTAGGCACTCCAACTCCCAACCCAGAGGTGGGTTCCTACCGGTTCGGACCAGTTTTACCAAGTAGGTAGTAGGCCGCTGGTGATGTCACAGAGCCTGTTCTTCTC
>JANHFT010002741.1:77822-88312 GCA_032467955.1 Pseudoxenodon macrops | reverse complement strand
CCAACAAGCAAACCAGAAGTCCGTTCCCGAACTTCCGATTTGCCCGTAGGGTCATTTTTCGCCTTGAGGAAGCTTCCCTAAAGCCTCCGGAGGGTGAAAAACAGCTCAACGGGCAAAAAGGAAGTCCCGTTGGGCCATTTTTCACACTCTGGAGGCTTCAGAATTACAGCCTCCTGAACCTTCTGGAGGGCAAAAAATGGCCCAATTTGGGGGGGGGACGCACGCACAGTGCAGTGTGTGTGTGGGGTTGTGTGGTGGCATGCATGTGCGCACAAGCGCAAGTGCGCCGCCATTTTTGGCACGCAAGACAAAAAAGGTTCGCCATCACTGTCCTAGAATAATTGTTGATTCTCTTCTAGTTCTTATCGACACTCAGTCGTGATTCTATCAACCAACATACATATATCACAATCCAAATTCCCTTTGGCCTGACTAGTACCCAGCATACAGTCCTAGTTCAGTGCTTTTTCAGCCTCTTGATTTCAATATGTCTGCTACTGCAGGAACTCAAAATAATTTTTTCCATCGTATCTAACAGCATATCTTTTTTCTTCTATCTACTGAAGATGCCATGATGTGTCTGATGCTAATGCTAATATGGGGTACCAGAATCCACAATGGTACACAATATAAATGACAGTCTTAAGGTAGACAGCAATAATAATTGGCTGTCATAATATAAGGAAAGCTAATCCATGCCACTGAGTTATGCAACATACATGTATTTTACTTAATTTAGAGGAAAAATAACAATTCTAAATTTTTCAAACAGCTTCTTTTCACAGTAACCTATGACAAAGTTTAGCTTCCAGTACATATATGTGGTGGCTCAGTGGTTAGAATGCAGCACAGCATGCTACTTTTGCTGACTGCCGGCAGCAAATCTCACCAGGCTCAAGGTTGATTCAGCCTTCCATCCTTCCGAAATGGGTAAAATGAGGACTCAGATTGTTGGGGCAATATGCTGACTTGGTAAAAAAAAAAAAGCGTAAATAAAAAAAAAAAGCGTAAAAGCGGTATATAAGTCTAATTGCTATTGCAATTAGTATTTGTTTTGTCTCTTTAGCAGTTTAATTATTTAAATGGCTAGAATAAATATTCACAGGCCAGGGGCTACATTGTAACCCTCTTTTTGGTACTTAACTCCCACCCACTACTATCTTTGTTCATTTTGTGTGTGCGTGTGTATGTGCATGTATGTGTGTTCTGTTTCTCTTCCCCTCCCCTGAAAAAATCTGACACCCCTATTAAATATTGGAACAATCAGCCTATACCAGTGGTGGCAAACCTATGGCACGCATGCCACAGGTGGCACACAGAGCTATTTCTGAGGGCACATGAGGCGTTGCCGTGTCAGCCCCCACACGCTTGCGTGCGCCTGCCAACTAATTTTCGGCCTTGATTTTCGCCCATTTTTCGCCCTCCAGAGGCTTCAGGAGCCTTCCCTAAAGCCTCCAGAAGGAAAAAAAAACAAAACAACAGGCAAACCGGAAGTCTGTTCCCGAACTTCCGATTTGCCCATTAGGCCATTTTTCACCCTCCGGAGGCTTCAGGAGTTTTCAGGGAATCCTCCGGAGGGTGAAAAACAGCCCAACGGGCAAACCCGAAGCCCCGTTGGACCGTTTTTCATCCTCTGGAGGCTTCAGGGAAGCCTCCTGAAGCCTCTGGAGGGCAAACAATGGCCCAATGGGGGGCGGGCCATAGGGGGGCATGCATACGCCGTGTGTGTGTGGGTGATCTGTGCTGGTTTGCATGCACGCGCTAGTGCATGCGCTGCCATTTTTTGCACGCAAGAAGAAAAAGATTAGCCATCACTGGCCTAAAAGGAATGATCATGAAAATGAAAATACTGAGTATTGCCTGAAATATTTATTATCAATATAACAAACTGTTTGCTAAAAGGAAAAAAATTACTGAAGAACATTGGAAAATAGCACTTATTCTATAGAAAGTGACCGATGCTCATGTCTTACTAGAAGAAAATTAAGACGGTACCTACAATAAATTGGATCATTGGCCATTACCCTGGCAAAAAGTATACGATTCACCCAATGATACAATTTAAAATCATTTTACATATTTCAAGATACTACTTAATTTAGCAAACATAATTTTGATCTGTACCCAATGAAATTTATAGCCAGATACCAAATAAAGCCAAGTTATTTCCATTCATAACCAACGTTCTTTTCTTTTTGGTAACATCCCAAATTCCAAAGTCAGCCATCTGCTTGACAGCTGATTTAAGATCTATCTTAACTGACACATATCTACTAACCACCAATATTGTATGATTTTTTTTCTCCCAGATATATAATATAACCTTATCTTGTTTGCTCTGTTTAATACAAAGCTCATGATAAATTTCAAAACTTGGCACACTACACAATAGAAAACTGAACAGCACTCTTTTTCCACCCTTGAAAGCATCTTTTGTTATTTTGTACAGTGCTTGCTAGGATCTGTAATTTACATGAACTCGTTTACCTCTTCACAGGCCTAAAGCTGAAGCAATTGTCATTTTATATAAATGCATTACGCATTCTCCAGTGACTACCAATGCAGGCTAAGAATGTGTACAGCTTATAAAGTAATACTAGAGGTTGAAAATGCCTTCAGTTCTTGGCTACAAGCTCATGCCTTTTATTCAATGTACCCACCCTTACATACTATGCTGAGAAAATATTCATGGCTTGTGCTGAGAGGGTTGGGAGGTAGAAATAACCACACTGTTACGTCCTAAGCAATATTTCAGAAACATAGTGACACTAATATGGCAGAATACAGGCATGAAGGAGCACATCTATATTCCAAACCAGAATATTCTTGAGTGTCATCTTCCTCTCCTTATCTAGACTCAAGAGTTCGTGCTGTCCTCCTGCTCCACGCCCCCTAACTATGGACAGGAACCTTTGCTATGTAGTAAAAAGTTAGGGAACTCTACATGGACTCTACTCATCCAGCCTGAGTCACTGGTATCCTGTAAGCAGGACACAAGATAAAAATTTCCTTATCAAGCTGAGTGTTTAGCTGGATAGGCACAGTACAGTACAGAACAGATAGCCCTTGACTTATGACCATTTGTTTAACCATGGTCTATAATTACAATGGCCTTGGAAAGGGTAATTCATGGTCTGTAAAGCACTTCCGGCCATTGCAAAACAGTGTGCCACCACTCCTGTGGTCATGTGATTGCAATCTGTGTGCTTGGCAACCTTGTCCCACTTATGCCAAGCACTCCATAATGATGTGATCGCCATTGTCAATCTTTACTGCTGGCTTCCCCAGAAAGCAGTGCTGTGGAGTCAGAGTCGAGGAGTCGGAGTCGGAGTAAATTTTGGGTACTTGGAGTCTGAGTCTGAGTCGGAAGTACAAAAACTGAGGAGTCGGAGTTGGAACATTTATCTACCGACTCCACAGCCCTGCCAGAAAGGTAAAGTCAATGAAGCAGCTTGCAAAATGGAAGGTTGCAAACTGCTGCTGTCTATTGAGAGGACCCCTTCTCGTCTCTGGGAGCTGGCTGAAAGAGCTGCCTACCAAAGGGAGCTGAATTCCTTCGGCGAGTTGCAGAAAATTAACTCAGATCCTGAAGACTTGATCCTTTATCCAACTGGAGGACTTACCTCCCACAAATTAGAGGAGAGGAACTGTTTCAGCAGGCAACTCTTTCATCCATCCCCCCAGAGACAAGAGGGACCTGAAATCCGATCAGAGAGCAAAGAGGTAGTGCAGTTAAGATAAGGAACACTGGGCTGCCACAGACAGGGGGAAGATGCCTTGGGAGGCCTGGTGCAGGCAGCATCCAAGGGTCTCTTGGCTCAGGGATTGAAAATCTTGCTTGGATTTCAGTGGAGGTGATTTTCACCTTCTGAGTAGAGAAGCAGCACAATAAGGAAAAGAGTACATAGGACGATGGGGGAAGCCAGGAAGTCCAGCACCGGCCACATACAAGTGTCTCTCCACTCAGGCCCTGAAAAATCTTACATGGATTTCAGCAGGGAAGATTTTCAGCTCCTGAGCCTCCTAGTGCCTCTCTCTCCCCAGCCATCCCACATTCCTTAGCTGGGAATGTGTCCACTTAACATCCTACAAAATTATTTAACAATTGCAACCAGGAATGCCGGGATTGCAGTCATTGAGTGAAGAACTCACATCGGCATCTTATTTAACAGCCACTTTGTTCAACAACCAGTCCAAAGTCAAGGACCACTGCGTATCTCTAGTCTACAGCTCATCGTTTCTAGTTCCTGGCTCTCATCTCACAGCTGCCTTTATCACAACTCCGCCATTGCTCAAAAGTGGATTCCCAGATCTCTCATTTTCTTTATATACTGTAAACTTTCTTGACTCTGTGTCACACCAAATTTCCGAGAGATATTTATTTTAGAGACACTATTTAAAATATGAACACACTTTTTGTGACTCTTGAAGCCTCTTCTGGTAAAGAATACTTAAAAGTGACAACACTTTCCTGACACGCTGAGATGGGAAACACATGAACATTAAAATGCAAGCCCTAAAATAGGCCTATCACAATTTAAAAACTGCAGGGAGTTTCTAAAACATTTCTCAAAACCTAATACACTGACATGTGTGATAACCCACAGACTTCTCCAATGACTACCCACACTTGATTTAACTATATTATTTCAAGATAAACTATATGCTGAATGGAAATCAAGGATCATATTAAAACAAATTAAATGCCCCTCCACTTATCAGCACTTGTACGTTTGGGGGGTTAAAAACAAGAGATTGTTTTTTTTTGTGTGATCCATGAATGCCAACTCCTAAACTCTGTAATAATTAGGAATTACTATCCTTTCTCTTATTGAGCTGGAACTCTTAAAAGTGCTTGCAGAAGGCACATATTTTTACTAAACTGAGATTTACTAATCTCAGAGGAGCTAACAGTTTGATTCACATGTAAGAGACCTGTCAATATTTAGCTACTTTTGATTCTCATTGTGGGTGGTGAAAATTTATTCCTATCATTGCTGTGTTGATTCATTTGACCACGTTGGATAATTGCAAATCTGAGTCTAATACTCAGGAATCTTTCTTATCAACCATTTTCTCCCATCTTCTTACCAAACCATTTATTTTCTATTTTGCCTTAGGAAGCACCCTTTTACAATCTACGGTAGTCCAGAGTGTAAGGGCAACTTGTTCTTGTTCCTCCTTTCCTTCCAAACAAAAGGAACTATGTTATTTAATAAAGAAGCATTACAGTATAGATAACATCCTCAAAGGTCTTCAATACCCAACAGAAGTTCAGATTGGCCACAAAAAATTGGAACACTTACAAATTGCCCACAAGCTCACCTAGTGCCAGGTCAGTGGACACATTTTTCTTTGTTTGAGCTTCAATCTCTCTTATATTCTAGCTTGCAGAACAATTAGGCGGAAGATTTATCACATAAACTAGAGTATTCCTTACTCCCTTCATTCTGCACCCAAAAAATGTTCTTTTCCTGGGACACCCATGAGTGACAAAAGAAATTATTTCTCTAATTCAGCAATCTTATATAGTACAGCAAGATCCATGTATGTGGGCTCATAGAGATAACCTTCAGGAACACCTTTGTCCATCTTTCCTTAAGGGAACAGGTATTGTGATTCTGGCATGACAGCCAGCCCTCTGGAGACTTTGAAATATTTAAAATGACCAATGTTTTTTCCCCGTGACTTGCACAGTTGTGATAATGTCCAGTTGTAACTTTGACCATCTGAATTGTTATGTCCCCTTTCCTCCACATAGGAAGCTTGGGATACGGTCTCTTTGGACATTCTAACTGACATATCAAATATTACAGAACTGGATACCCTGTTGGAGATGCATAATCTCTTTTCTCAAAAAGCCTATTTTATTTCCTGTTGTCACCTTCCTGCTGCCTCAACTGATTATTCAACAAGTTTTCCAGAACCCATCATCTCATTTCTGAGCAGGGCCCCCAATTCATGGCATCTTTTTGGAAACTCTATAAAACTCCAGCTACTCTTCCCCATCATCAATAATCAAGCTGAAAATCTGACAGCACAAATGCTTCCATAACTGCTATGTAAAGTACCAATCAGACAAAGGACCTCACTTTTTACTTGTAGGTGAGTTTGCTAATCACAACTCAGTTCATGCCTCCACTAAGATTTTAGCAGCTCAGGATGTTTATTTGCTGAACTTTTTTTTTTGGCCTTCCTTCTTTCATTCCAGGATCTTCAAGCCACCTAGGATCAACTGGATTGCACCCAGGTTTGCTGCAAGCATCTCTGTCAAAACACACACACACACACACAACCACTGTTGCTAAAAATCACATCTGGCTTTCTTTCTCCTCTCTACAGAATCATTTAAAAAGTCAAATGACAAGCTTATTAATCCATTTCCTGTAACTGGGTAGATCAATTCTGCAGCTTCCAGTCACAAATGAAAGTATATGCATTTTCCCCTCATTCCCTAGAAATGGTTTGCTAGCTACTATAAGAGGCAATCATTCCTTGGAAAGACTTCCAGGGAATTGTGCCAACTATTGTGGGTTGCCTAACTGGTCAGGCAATCAGGTGTTGGCATTCACCGGCAATTGTGACTCCAAGGGAGATGCAGAAAGAGTTATCTGTACAAGTAATGAAGGAGACTACTCCAAGCCAAGATGGGAGGAAGAGTTCTAGAGTGAGAGGAGCTCCTGTTGACAAATAGTAAAGATAAAAATATCACTCTTTCCTTCTATCCAAACTCAGTGAAAGGAGGGAGAGATCTCTACAGCTGAAGAGGAAATGTGAATTTTTCTTTCTGTTATCCAAGTCAGGATTGCTCTGAGAGATTTCAACAACTCCATCAAAGAAATGGAGATGGAAGAAGGGAAAAAACGCCTTCTAGCCATCAAAAATCAGACAGACAGAAGGAAAGAACTGCTGACACCCCAGATTTAAAGAGAAACAAAAAGCAGATATGCAAATGGTCTAAGGAATGATGCTGTTAGCACAGGAACTAAGAGTTCTCTAGCTACTGAGAATGCAATATTGCATTGTATTATTGTATTGTATTATAATGTTATGTTTTGTTTTGTTATATGTTATGTTTTGTGTTATGTTGTGCTGTTCTGTGCTGTGTTGTGTTATGTTAAACATATATCAGATTCCTCACAATGCCAGGAAAGGAACAGCCAATAATCTGTTGGTTCAGAAAGATGGAAGGGATTACAATTAGCATCTAGGAACACAACTTGTGTGTGTGCACATCTGCACACAAACCTTGATGCTAGTTAAAGTAGGAAGATAGGGAGATTTGTATGTGGTTTCATTCTTGTCTGAAAGTAAGAAACTATTTATTTTTATTTTATTTATTTTTGTCAAGCATGTATTAGATAACAGATATTAAGTATAAACATGATTATGAATACATGAAATGGATATGAATAAAAGGGAATATTAGGACAGGGATGGTAGGAACGCTGGTGTGCGTATGCACATCCCTTACAGACCTCTTAGGAATGGGGTGAGGTTAACAGTAGACAGTCTAAGGTTAAAGTTATGCAGATTTGAGGATGAAACCAGGAAGTCAGGTAGTGCATTCCAGACATTGACCACTCTGTTGCTGAAGTCGTAGTTTCTGCAATCAAGTTTGGGGTGGTTTACCTTAAGTTTATATCTATTGTGTGCTTGTGTATTATTGTGGTTGAAGCTGAAGTAGCCATTGACAGGTAGGACATTGTAGCAGATAATTTTGTGTACTACACTTAGGTCAGACGGAAGGCGACGTAGTTCTAAGTTGTCTAAATCCAAAATTTCAAGCCTAATGGTATAAGACATTCTGTTGTGAGCAGAGGAGTGGAGGACTCTTTGCATGAAACTAAACTATTTGTATCAGCTTTCTGCTGAGTAAGCCAGTTTTGCAATGAAGAATCAGTATCTAGAAATGTATTGTATGCCTGTGCTAAGCCCAATACATAGGAAGCTGTTGTATGTGGAGTAAAACTACTGATCCAACTAAAAGAGTATTGGTTCCAACAGGGGTCCTTCCTTGCCTTACACAGAGATGCCAATTGCTGAATCTGGAGATTCTGAATTTAAAATATATGATCAAGAGTTCCTCTCTGGTAGTCTATGCTAAGAAAAAACAAATGAGAAGTCTATGCGGAATTTTCCCCAGATAAAATCTCAGGCAACTTGTCAGAGGCCCTCAGTTCCATAAACAGATTCTTGCACAATTTAACATGAAGCAAGTACTTATTAATTCAACCAACTTCTACTTAATGACATTTTAAGAATCTAAATGCTTCAAGAAAAAAAATATTGAGCTCAGGGAAGCTTAGTGAAAAAGATTTGTTTTGAATATGCCCTTGATAAATGCAATATAATGTGAGGTTATCTGAGAAACATCAATCATGTTTTACGAATCTGTGATAAATACAGCTATAATTATAGATCCTGGAAAATAATTCAGCTGTCACGTTTACCTTGTCAAAGTAAATAACACTGTCAATTTAGTTGATGTGCATGACCTGAGTAAACATTTCAAAGCACAAATTTTGTACTCACGCTCCTTCATTTTAAATAACTGCTCAACTGAATGTGCTTCTTTTACAATTCAATGCATTTGCTATCACTCAAATAAAAATGAAAACTGTATACCAATAATCCTTCTGAATCATTTGGAAACTGCAAAATATCTTACTAGCTATAAGCTTTATTACTGCCTTAAATCAGCAGGTTTTAAGCTTAAATAAATTATAATGGTGGTTTTCAAAGAGAGTTTTTACTATGTCTTAGCTTGCTCTGAGGCTTATAAATTCATAGAGGATAAGTCCACAAATCAGTAGGTTGATCAGCTAAAAACCATCCAATTAGAATGACATTCCTTTCAGTCTATCCATGGCTGTAAGTGATGATAAGTCCAGAAGCACCATGCTTCTAGTCAAGAATAATATAAAGAAGCAGGAGATAGTTATTATCTTGATTCTGAGTTTTCAGAAGATATCTGGCCAGCTATTGGGAGAAGTAGTATGCAGAATTAGCCAGATCCAGGTCTCCTAAAACTTCAAAGCCTCTCGGGAATAGTTCAGTTTTTAATAACCCAAAAACCAGAAGCATTGGGGGCTGTTCAGAAGAGGCTGTTCTATAATGCAGATGTATCAATTGAAAAGTATTAATTTGTGACATTTTCTGCTGGTTTCTAGCTCCCAAAATTCCTATTTGGATTTGGACTTACAACCACAAGATTTGCTTAACTGCACTGTAAACATAGTCATAAAAACAGGTTCAATCACATAGGTTCCTCAACTCATGACTCTCATGAATTATTATTGAAATTCTGGTCCCAATTGTGGTTGTAAGTGGAGATTACCTTTAAAGTATATTGTATGTTGTACGACTCCAGATAATAGTATGTTTGAGAAATATTCTGAAATAACATAACCTTGACAGTTGGAATCCTGTATTAGAAAGTTGCACAGTTTTCCCTCAAACTCATCTCATATTATTCCACTATCACTATTCGCTAATGCACAATGTGCAGCTTCTTCCAGCCTTTGGCTATCTATTTTAATGTGAATTAACGTAGATGACCCAATTCATTCTTTCTAACAGACATTTTAGCCTTTTTGTTCATAATCAATATATACCTTCCCTTTCCTTCATGTATGAATCAATTCCACCCACAGATCAGATCACTTGGATTTCACATTTTTCCCATCCTTTTCCTTTCTCTTGGTTTCACAGGTGCATAACAATTTTTTTTCTTTTATTTCCTTTGATCGTTCGTATGCTTTTTCACATATCCCTCTTACATTCGAAGTCACAATCTTCCATATGCATATATTGTGTTCATCACCAGGTGGACTCAAGGTATAGAGCTCTGCTTGCCATCATGATTTTGATCAATTGAGACTTTCACATAAATTTATTTTAATATGATATAGAAGATATAAGGGTAGCTGTGTCAAATGCAGCATTCTTTGCCAATAATAAAGATAACATCACCCAATTTTGTCACATTTTAGCTGGCACGACACAAAAAAAACCGCCAATGTCAAGTTTTATTCCAAGCATGTCAATTACTCCAGGCAAGGTAGGGTCTCGAATCCAGAGACTACCTGCAACAACTTCCAACTGCCTGCATCCCATCAATGATATACGTTCAGAATGCAAATCATTGTACATCATTTTACAGCAAGACAAAGATATAAATCCAAGATGCCTAGTGTAACAATTTACATCAATTTATATACAGTATATAAAAAAGACTGTTCAATGGTGTGCTATGAAGAACAAAAATGTTTAATTCATATCCCTCTTTAGTTGGCAGGAGTTACATACTAAAACAGAAAACAGGAGGTGCCTGGATAAAAATTATAGGCAAATTCCCTACAACCTTTGCCTCGGACAGTGAGAGCTAACCTTTTTCTTCTTGTGTGCCAAAAATGGCAGCGCGCGCACGCTAGTGCACATGTGTTCCAACACACAACCCCCCCCCACGCACACTACGCTGCGCATGC
>JANHFT010002741.1:30645-41553 GCA_032467955.1 Pseudoxenodon macrops | reverse complement strand
TGCCTCTTTCAATTCTTCCATAGTTATTTCGTTATTTAAAATCATTCTTTCTTCATCCTCTAATTCTGGCATTCCTTGCCCTTCCAAATATTTCCTTATATTGTCCTTCATCATTCCTTCCTGTTTATAAAGATTCTCAAAATAATTTTGTGTGATCCTCTTTTTCTCCTCTTCATTATTTTGTAGATTTCCCATTTCGTCATATAGTTGCTGTATTATCCTTCCTTCTTTTTTCCCTTCAATTTATAAGCTAACCATCTCCCTGGCTTTTTGGCGTGCTCGAAAAAGTTTTGTTTAGTACATTTTAAGCTTCTTACGAGATCCTCTTGTTCTAATATGTTTAATTTATGTTTAGCTAATATCAGTGTTTCTTTAATGTGTTCAATCCCATTGTTAAGTATACCTTCTCTTCCTTACGCTCTCTGGATCATCACATCCTCAGGCCCACCATGACACGATGACCGGCAGTTTTGCATCGGGTTGTCAGGGATTCCCTTCGTTGCAGCTTGTGATCACCTTTCACTTTGCTGCCCCCAGATTCTTCCCTCTATTCCGTGCAGCTCTCCAGGCTCACCACGCCCCGAGGGGTCCCCAAACACGAAAAATTCAGGGTCTAAGAACGGAGCCCGTTCTTTTTCCCCCAGCACCGCCGTGACGTCACCACCCAGAAGTCCTTTCTTGCCTATTTTAATTTGTCTACCTAGCCTATCTTTTACAGTTCTGTTTTTTGTAAGTTGGGCTACTTTTTCTTTTTGCCTGAAGACAGATGCAAAGAACGAATTAAGAAGCTCTGCTTTGTATCTAACAGCTGTCACTTCCTTGCCATCATGTCCCATTAGTGGACTAATTGCTTCTTTGACTTTTAAAATTATTTTTGACATATCTTGCACACATCTTAGTTCATTCTAGCATTAGCTTTCCTGACTTCATCTTTGCAGACCTGTTTTTTCTTTACTTCTTCCAGTATCTTCCCAGCTATTGATGTTAGGCTGATTAGTCTGTAGTATTTTGGGTCTGTTTCTTTTTAAAGATGGTAACCACATTAGCTCATTTCCAATCCTCTGGTAGTTTCTGGTACTCTAGGATTTTTTAAAGATATGATACAATGGTTCTGAGATAACATCTGTCATCTCCTTCAGAACTCTGGGATGCAATCCATCAGGTCCCGGTGATTTATATTCATCAAGGTCAGAACAGGTGTTCACTTACCATTTTCTTGCTTGTTTTCATTTTTATGTCTACTCTGTCTTTTACAGTTATGTTTTTGTTTTTGATTGGTTGGGCTATAGTTTCTTTTTTCATGAAGACTGATGCAAAGAATGAGTTGACCAGCTCTGCTTTCTCTCTACTGTTTCTTACTTCCTTGCCATTTTCTGTCTTTACTGGACCAACTGTTTTCTTGAATTTTTTTCTTGTTTTATATGTACGGTATATGTTGGGGGGAAAAGTTGTTTTTGTTATCTTGAACTTTTGTTCCAAGTCTTTGTTCATTCTGAACCTTTGCTTTCCAACTTCATCTTTGCAGATTCGGGCTATCTGCTGATATTCTGCCTTAGTTACGTATCCCTCTTTCCATTTTTTGTACTTATCCTTTTTGTCTTCAAGTTTATCAGAGAGATTTTTATGCACCCATGTTGCCTTCTTCTTGGATTTGTGTTGGACTGGGCTTATATGATCATATTTTCCAGTATTTCCCACACACTTTGCGTTTTTTTCTCATTTAGGATTTTTATCCATGAAATTTTGCTTAGGCTCTGAATTTGTTAAAATCTACTCTTCCTAAAGTTTAAGACACTGGTTGGATTAAATTCTATTGCTTGTGTTTGCATTATATTGAATTCCAGTAAGACATGGTCATTCGCCCAAGGTTCCGACAATTTCAACTCCTTCTATCGCTTTTCTATTAGTAAGAATTAAGTCAAGTATAGTTTTTGCTCTACATCCCTCCTCTACCTTTTTGATGTCAAAGTTGTCAAGTAAGTTTTTGACAAAAACGGGCCCATTTTACGCAAAAATGGGATGCAGGGGCGGGGCTTCAGGAGGCCAAAATTGCTGCATTAGGTGTACAAGACGCACTAACATTTCCATGCTCTGTTAGGGGGGGAAAGGTGCGTCTTATACTCTGAAAAATACGGTAAATAAAGTTAGAGAAATTTAAAAGGGGGAAATGTAAATAATAGTGTATAACCGGGATGAAACTGCTGTAAAAATAAACAGATGTTTTGTGTATTGATGTATGTCGATGTATGTAATGTTTTGTGATTTATAAAAATAAAATTTTAATAAAAAAAAAAGTCGGGTTGGTTTCTCATCAGTGAAGTATAAAGCCCTAAAAATAGGGACAAAGTTGAGGACGTTGCTATGGCAACATCACATGCATTCTAATATATGTGTATACAGGAAATATGTCAGCCAATTTTAAATTCGGATCGACGGTATTGGACATTTTGGCCACAAAGTGAATCATGTCATTTGAAACTTTGCATACAGAAATTGAATTTGAATCAACTGGCACAAACTGATGATGATCAGAATAATAGAATACAGGTGGCGCTGCAATAGCAATGTCCTCAACATTGTCCCTATTTTTAGGGCTTTATACATCAGCGATGAAACACCAACCCTACATTTTTACGGGGTTTGAAACAGGTTCTTTCTAATGAGAATGATTTAACAGCAAAAGTGCTGCTTCAAAGCTTTCGGCATCATTTCATCAGTTAAAGCCCCCACATCTCTAAATTTAGCTCAGAAAGTTTGACTGTAACCATTTTGGGACATTTTGTCAGGTTTGAAAGACATAGATTTTCTCCATGTATACATGTGTAGGTGGGTGTATCTGTATTTCTCTCTATGCATATATCTGCAATTATATTAATTTATACCCAGCACTTCAAGATATATTTGATGATAACACTTTGCATTGCTAAGAATTTGTGATTGACCCCAATCAAAAATTGAATTTGAATGGATATTTGAACATGGATCTTGGTAATCTTCCATGTGTCAAATGAATCATAAATAATGTAAGAGATTATTCTAGTATTGGGGCACATTTGCTTTTTCATTGTAATATATACTTTTTTTTCTTTTTTCACATCATCTCTAAACATTTTATAAACAATAAAAATTCCATTTTTCTTTGAATTTTACAGACAAAGACGATGGCAATAAGTGCACTCGGGACAACTGTACATAACAAGCAATGTTGAAAAGGGAAGAAAATTGAGCCAGAAATCAAAATATTTTCACTTTCCTTTAGAAAACCACACAATTCTCCTCCTCCTCCAGTAGTTGTTTGACAAAAGAAAGAAAATCAAGAAAGATTTCAAGTGGGAATAAGCAGATTATGCAGAACTCAAGAATACATTACCTGAAAAGTCAAGGGAGATTATTTTTCATTCAGCAAAAGAGGGAAATATCTGGAAGTCCGTGAGGAGGAAACCGTCAATAGTAAAATCATGTAAAGCAGACAGAAATGCAGGCCACATCCTGTGAGGAAGAAAACGGCTTGAATGAAAACACCACTAAACAACGCATTGTCCATATTTTTGACCTCAAAAATATCAGCTGTGTAAAAGCTCCATAGATTTGCCTATTGTGGGGGAAAAGCACAGATTGCATATCATTAGAGGGGCCACAGAGGAGAAAAGCCATGCAAATTACATAATGTGGCACAAGATTCAGTCAGAATAGCTCCCTTGTGGTTCATGGAAGCAACTCCACACAAGAGGGAAGCCACAAAAGTGCTCCCAAGGTGGCAAAAGATAACTCACAGGAGGGAGAAAATCTGACTGTGCAGATTGTGTAAAGGTTTCATTAGAAATTCCCAGGTAATGAGACACTAAAGGACTCACACACAGGAATAAACCCATTTGAACATCCTTTCAACGGGAAAAGTTCCAGTGAGAATTCCAGTCTGGTGAAGGAATCATAAAAGGGAAAACCCCGTTCAATGTTCAGACTGTGGAAGAAGTTTCAGTCATAATTCCCGCCATGTAATACATCAGAGATTTCACTCCATGGAGAAACCTTGTGAGTATCAAGATTGTGGGAAAGGTTTCATTAGAAATTCCCAACTTCTGAGACACAAGACCACACACACAGGAGAGAAACCCTTTGAATGTTCTGACTGTGGGAAACGTTACTGTCAGAATTCCCACTTGGTGATTCACCAGAGGAGACACACGGGAGAGAAACCTTTTGAATGTCCTATCTGTGGGAAAAGCTTTAGTGATAATTCCAGCCTGGTGACACACCAGAGGACTCACACAGGAGAGAAACCCTTTGAATGTCCTGATTGTGGGAAACGTTTTAGTCAGAGTTCCAGCCTGGTGAAACACCAGAGGACTCACACAGGAGAGAAACCCTTTGAATGTTCTATCTGTGGGAAACGTTACAAGCAGAATTCTCACTTGGTGATACACCAGAGGACTCACACAGGAGAGAAACCCTTTGAATGTCCTTTCTGTGGGAAAACCTTTAGTGATAGTTCCAGCCTGGTAAAACACCAGAGGACTCACACAGGAGAGAAACCCTTTGAATGTCCTGATTGTGGGAAATGTTTTAGTCAGAGTTCCAGCCTGGTGAAACACCAGAGGACTCACACAGGAGAAAAACCCTTTGAATGTCCTATCTGAGAGAAATGCTTTAGTGATAATTCCAGCCTGGTGAAACACCAGAGGATTAACACAGGAGAGAAACCCTTTGAATATCGGACTCATACCGTGGAGGAATCTTTGAACTGTCCAGTCTGTGAATATTACTTCAAGCATAAATCATCCCTTATTGCACACAAGGTAATCCATATAAGGAAAAGTAGATGGGTTTAGAGAATGATTGAATTTCAATTGTGATTTCCCATTGAAAGTATAGGTGAGAAATTGATTATTTGAATTCATTTTACTCAGACTTCTCTCAGGATTAAACTTGTGTATGGAGAGAAAAGAAAAGTAAAAAATGGCTAACTATTACCCTGTTTCCCTGAAAATAAGACCTCCATGGATAATAAGACCAATCAGGCTTTTGAGCGCATGCACTAAAATAAGCCGTCCCCTGAAAATAAGCCCTCCCCAAAACACAGCAGCAGCCAAGAGGTGACCATGCTCTCCACCTCCTGCACCTCAAAAATAATAGGACCTCCCCAAAAATAAGGCCAAGTGCTTATTTCGGAAGTCATAATAAGACCCTGTCTTATTTTCGGGAAAACACGGTACATGAGATGAACAGTCCTATAAGACTTGTAGATGAATAAATACATACATTTATAGTTATTATGATGGCAATGTGCAGGTAGTCCTCGGCTTATGGTCACAATTGAGTCCACAATTTCTGTTGCTAAGTGAGACAGTTATTAAGTGACTTTTGCCCCATTTTACAACCTTTCTTGCCACATTGTGAAGTGACTCATGGCAGTTGTTAAGTTAGTAGCATGGTTTTTAAGCGAATTTGGCTCCCCCATTGACCTTTCTGGTCTGAAGGTCACACAAGGTGATCACATGATGCAAGGGCACAGCAACTGTCATAAATATGAGTCAGTTACTAAGCATCACATGATCACGTGACAATGGGGATGCTGCAATTATCATAAGTATGAAAAACGGCCATTTCACTTTTTCAGTGCCATTGTAACTTTGAACAGTCACTAGATGAACTGTTGTAAGTCGAGAACTATCTATGCCAGGGGTCAGCAACCTGCGGCTCTGGAGCCACATGTGGCTCTTTCATCCCTCTACTGCAGCTCCCTGTCAACTTAGGCTAGGTAGAGGAAAAAGGACACCATGTTAGAAGACTCTATGGTGGGGGAACTGGATTTCCGGTTGGCTTCAGAATTGAATGGGGGCTTCTGGTTAGGGCCTTTGTGGCTCTTTGAGTGCTTAAGGTTGCTGACCCCTGGTCTGTTGATCGGTACCAGTCCACAGCCTGTTGGCAACTGGGTCATGCAAGCAATGGGTGAGCATGTAAAGTTTCATTTGAGCATGTGCAGGATCTAGATTGCGCATGCGAAACCAACCACCCCCACCACTTCCACTTCCACCGGTCTGTGAAGCCAGAAAGGTTGGGGACCGCTGGTTTTTGCTTCACCCTGCACATTTCAGTTAAATCATTTTCCTGCGTATGACAAGTTCATTTGATCATTATAATATATGTGGAGAAATCATCTCTAACATTCCAGATGCTGTATTCTTGGATTTTCCATCCCAACATATCTGATGAGCCCCAAGTTGGGAAGTTGTTATTTAAGAAATAATACATGTATAATTTTGCCAGCATTTTTCTTTCAAGCCAACTTCTGAAGTTTCTGCTAAAATAATTTCCCTCCAGCTTCACAGAACTGAACACCTGCTTTTGCCAGTATTTTTTAAATCTGCTTTCAAAATAGAATACATAAACATACATCTGAACAGAGTATAAAGCCCACAGCAGTGGCAGCCTAATTATTAGCATCACATTTATATTGTTGATCTGTTGTTTGTAAAAAGGAGTGATATATACCAAACACCTGATTCTAATTGCACTAAATGAACCAATACAGCTAAATGGCAGAAAAAGACAACAAAAGTTGCTTGAATAAAGCTGCTATTATAATCTCTCTGCTTTCAGTTTTTGGCATGTGTTAATGTTTTAACAGAATATTTAAACAAAAGTAATTACAATTACCTGAAGGAGGTCGCTGAGGTCAAGCAGCATGTCTATTCCTGAGGTTAAGGAACTTAAGAGCATACACATTCCTAATGTATAATATTTTACTGTCAACAAGAAAAAGACAAACAACATTTTATTTTGGAAGCACACAAAATAGGACAGCTAAATATTCCAGTTCTTAGCAAAGAAATGGTGAGGATTTAAGAGGGGGAAGGGGGGATGCAGACAAGAATTTAAGTTGGATTTTGTTCTTGGCTTTATGTGTTATAAACTTTGTTTAAGGTTTAAATGGTTATCTTGGCCAACAATGCATACAGATTTCAAAATAGAGCTGAATGTTAAGAGGCACAAAACCTCTGCCAACGTTTAGCAGCCTCTGTGCCTAACATAGCAACTGTCACAAGCAATGGAGAATAAATCTTAATACAATCCAGAATCCCAAACTTCATTTCTCCAATCTTTAACTAAATCATGATATTCCTCAAAGCCTTCTATAAAAATAGTTATGGGTTGTCCCAAAATCATGATCAGGCTTACTCTGTGAACCCAACCTCCAATTCAAACTCTGGTCTCTACTAGGTTCTAGTAAATTGTATATATACGTTTAATTCAACACATGCAGCAAAAGTAGTGGGAAGCATTTCCACTGTATCTATATTTTTAATTATCATTGGGAACCTCTGTCCTTTCTTCCTCTGCCCACATCTGTTCACTTGCAATCCATTTTATTCTCAAAATCATTTCAGAAGCAGACTGCTGCATTTTGGAATGAAGTACTAACCTTATTTTCCTTTTAAATCAACATTATATTGTACCTAGGTAGTTGTTATCCTCCAGCAATTTTGGATTTTGTTTACATTTATTTTAGTCACATTATTTTAATGAATAGTTGTCATATTGTTTTTAATTGCTGCTGGCTGCTCAGTCACATTCTTTGAGATGGGCAGCCATATAAATTTGCTAAATAAAGAAATGTATGTAAATCATTCAGACGAGTAAGTAACATACTGAATATTAGTTTGATTTAGTTTAGTAAATTGCCGAAATCCTTGTATTTTATTAGGTAGAAATGAGGTATCCGTGATCATTTAAGTAGCAAATCCTTAATGAAATCAATAATGCTTGCATTAATTTATATAGTAAATCTTAATTTTTCTAATACTGCAGATGAAGAAACAGAAGCAGATAGTGATTTATTTACTGCTATAACAGAAGTAAGCTTTAAGGAAAAAACTCCATAATTCACTGTTCAGTTGTCAATAAAAATACACTACACTACAAGAATATGATGTGCAGTTTAGGTACAAACGTGTGGTATTCAGGCTTTTTAAAAGTATGCATATATTGTGTTACAGTAAAATGCAAAGATCTACTGATATTGTAAATCAGTCATACTTAGCTTAACATAAAAAAACAAAACCACAGAGGCTGCATTGATTCTTTGGGTTCTTCTTACATAAGCTACACAAGTTTACATCGCCTGCATAAGCATATCCAACTTCAGGCAAATCTTTTACATAGACACACCCTTAGACCATTAGTTTACCAGTAAAAGAAGAGGGTGTGGCTTTATTAGTGTTCCAAAAAACTCAGAAACAATTTTGTCAGCCTCCAATCAGTTCTTACTATCTCTTCAAAGAAAAGCTACATAAAGAAGAACCTGTATATATAAAAGCCAGTTTCCAAATATGAATGACCTTGAAACAAAGGATGAAGCTATGCAAACAGCCAGAATGGACTTATAGTCTAGTAGTTTGTAATTTTGAGATCAGAAGGTTGGATTTTTATGGTCTTTGAAGGTGTCACTCTCTAGTTTCGTTATAAATTAGTCATTCACTTTTATGCAACAAACCAAAGCATTGTCTTTTAGAGCTTAATTATTTTTCCTTGGAACCAGAGTTAAATAAGTAAATATAGGTAGTCTTTATTCAAGGGGAGGGGGGAAAACTCAGTTGTTAATCAAAGCTGTTCCTAAATGAAACCGTGACTTGTAGCTATGATCTCACTTCAGGTTTCCTTTCCTTCCTAGCCTTGCAAATGTCATGATAAGGATTGGTAGTAAAGTTAGTTTTACATCAACATAACTGCTAAACAAGGCTAAATAAGGACTATCTGTAATTTTCTTATGCAACACGCATAGGAAAGTCAGAGGACAATTTTCATTACTTTGCTATCCCCTACATTTCTTAAAAACTTCTAGAACAAAATAGATACAGTAAAGGAGACTGCAGAAAGAACATAGATAACTCATTTGCATCCTCTAAAAATGTAATTCATTGACAAGCATCTAGGGCATAATGCAGTGATGGCGAACCTTTTTGGCACCAAGTGCCCAAACCAGAACGCACGTGCATGTGTGTGCAAGTGCGCATGCCGGAACATCGGAAACCTGAAGACCAGTTGGCCGACACGCGCATTCCTGTTTTGGGCTGTTTTTCGGGCCGTTTTCAGAGCCAAAAACCCGGAAATGGCCCACAAATGGCCTGGTTTTTGGCTGTTTTCCAGAGCTTCAACATCCACTAAGGCCAGCTGGCTGGCACATATGTGCGTGCTGGAAACCAGAAGAGCAGCTGGTGATGGTGCGCATGCCCACAGAAAGGGCTGTGTGTCACCTCTGGCACGCGTGCCATAGGTTTGCCATCACAGTCCTAACGAATGAGAATTCATCAGAAGAGTCTCATACTCCACCTTCAATGTTTTAGCAATAAGGAGGCAACTTCAGTCCTAGCGCTGGGACTTTTTGCTAAAAGAAAGCCAGTACAAGATATAGTTAAGAATTGCTGACAAGATCAAAGCTACATTACATTTCTTTTGAACTACAGTTACTTGAGCTTACCCCAATCCCCAGAAATAATGGAGGGAACTAGATCTAAAAAGATTAAAAATACAGGTAGTCCTTGACTTATGACTAGTCATTTAACAACACAAAGTTATGATGGACCCAGAAAGGGTGTTTTATGGTCCATAAAGCACTTCTGGCCATTGTAAAATATCTTAGATGCACCTGATGATCATGTGATCAGATTTTGGGCACTTGGCAACTGGCTTGCATTGTATGACTTTATTTTATTTGTATCCCAAGGCAGTAAACATATCCAACACATGTTCCTCCGCCTATTTTCTCCACACAACAATTCTGTGAGGTAAGTTGGGATGAGGAACAGGGAGTGCCCCAAAGCCACCCAAATGGCTTTCATGCCTAAGACAGGATTAGAACTCTCAGTCTGCTGCTTTTCTAGCCTAATGCCTTAACCACTAGACCAGACTGGCTGCCACGCACCCTGTGATCAAGGTTGACTCAGCTTTCCATCCAATCTGAGCACCCAGATTGTTGGGATCAATATGCAAATACATTGTAAACTGTCCAGAGAGTGCTATAAAGTGCTATGGAGTGGTATATAAGCCTAAATGCTGTTGCAATTGTTATTGCTATCACCATTTGCAATCTTTTCTGCTTTCTTTCTTAGAAAGTCGATGAGGAAAGTTGCAAGTGGAAGGAAGAGAAAGGATCTTAAATCCTTTGGTGGGCAACTTTTCAACAAAGTTGAAATCTTCCTAGAGCCCATCAAAAGGTTTCATAGAAACATAGAAAACTGATGGCAGAAAAAAAAAACTAGTGGTCCATCAAATTTGTTTTCTTTTTAATTAATTTATTATTTTTTAATATTTTATTTTAATTTTTGTCGGATGATGGACATGTGTTTATTCTAGGCATGTTTAAACTCAAATTGCTGATGACTGACCCACTACCTCCGCTTCTAAGCTTCCACTCCTCTTTCTGTGAAATAATGCTTTCTTCATTACATTTAAACTTGTCAGTGTGAGGTTATGCCCCTGTGTTCTTGATTTTTCCTCCTTGCATGTGTTCCTGGAGCCTATTAAAGGGTTTGTCTCTGTCCTTCTTTCACTCTGTCCACTTAACAACCCGAGCGATTAACAACTCAACCGGGAATCCTGAGATTGTGATCACTAACCAAAACAGTCATGTGGGCATCCCACTTAATGACCGCTTCACCTAACAATTGAGATTCCAGTCCCAATTGTGGTTGTACGTTGAGAACTACCTGTAAGCTATCCTACTATATAGCATACAAAACATTGGGTTCAGTTGAGTGTGGGTGGAATAAAAATGCATTAATATCTATACAGATTTTGCTTCATCCTGCACATTTCAGTTAAATCATTCTCATGCGTATGACAAGTTCATTTGATCATTATAATATATGTGGAGAAATCATCTCTAACATTCCAGATGCTGTATTCTTG
>JANHFT010002741.1:0-10940 GCA_032467955.1 Pseudoxenodon macrops | reverse complement strand
AAAGAAAGAAAGAAAGAAAGAAAGAAAGAAAGAAAGAAAGAAAGAAAGAAAGAAAGAAAGAAAGAAAGAAAGAAGATAGATTCTGTCAAGCTTCAATATATTAATAGGCATTCTTGTCATGTTACCACCTACTTTTTCAGCAAATCTCTGGAGAAATCTCTCATTCTGACGGACTCTGGCCCTAAGAGCCATATCTAAAAACCCTGGGATGCATGAACTTCTGTGCAAGTTCAAGTATTTTGGGAAGCCTTAGAATTCAAGTAGACAGAAAAAGGTATCTAACCCGAGAAATGGTGCAATCAGCGGGAGGAAAATAGTTTTAATCCATAGCCTATCTGAAAATAAGGAGGGGTAAAAGGCCACATATTCTGAATGGTTTGTGAATCAAGAATTTAAAAAGCAGAAATTATTATCAATAGCCAAACCACCTAAAAAATTTCCACGAGTAGATGATCAATAATGTTTTTCCATGGATTATGTAATAAATCGAGGATAATGTAATAAACTCACTTTCTCCACACAACCACAATTAGCTTCTCTGTTCTCTCCTCCTTAGTATATTTTTTTATTTTTCCCAACTTCTGATGTGTTAGGTACAACACATCTTTTTTATTATTATTACTTTGTCTTCTACAATATTTCCTATGCTTCTTTATACTAATTTTGTATCTACCGTTTTCTTTCCCTGTTTGATTTTTTTTCACTTCAACTCAATGAGATTCATGTAGGATTATTTTTTGCTTATTATATATTTGTAAAGAATAAGGTCTTCATATTTGTCTCAAATTACCCTGATGTCTTATCTGTCTGGACATCATAATCTAATTTCACTATTAACAAGAATAATGTGGAAAAATGGAAACATACCCAGAAATCTAGCAGAACAAGAAAATGCTACAGGAAAAGCAGGCTTATGAAATTAAAACAGAATAAGGTACAAACATTCAAAATAAACCATTTGCACAGCAGAAGCAGAGTTTTAACGCAAAGGATAAACTCTTGACTAGACTCCAGATCAATCACACAGTTTTTATAATTAGAATGCATTTGTCATAATTACATCCTTTATTTAATCATCCTTAACTACACCTAAACAGCACAGGAACTGGTCATATGTTACCTAGTCAACAAGTCCCTTCAGAACTTGTGTGTCTTTCAGGATTTAGAACTATAATATTGGCCAGAGACATAGACTCTCCTGAAAAATAATCACAATGTGATATAAACTAATCAGATAGCCTGTCTCCAATTCACACCTTTTCCTAGATGCCCTTAAATCTAATAATTCCCACCAATTAATAACCTCCATCCAATTTGGAATGGTTTCCTATTGCTTTAACAGATATGAAAATAATCTTCTATTCATGAAGTTGTAGAAATATCCAAGACATTTTGAAATGGTCTGATTGCCAAACAGTGAAAGGATACGTGGAGTGCCTTCTGTCCTGCACACCAAGTAGAGGCATGCTGCTATAACATGGGTCATCTTCCTCCCACGGGTTAAGTGCTTGCTCACCGCCATTTTGAAAAAGTTGAAGGCTGTATCAAGACAGTGTTGATTTAGTTGCAGCTGGTTCCCTAAATGATGGATCTGGCGTTTTCCTTTAAGAAACAACAACAACAATTATAAACCATTTGCAAAACATTTTTATGATTAACAAAAACTAATAGAACTATACGCTTAGCTTATTCTTAACTGTGAAGAAATATACTCCAAAGATTAGAAGTGTAATGTAAAAAATTACTAATTTATTATTAGATTTTTATCTCACCCTTATTACTTTGTAAGTAACTCAAAGCTGTGAACATACATAATACTCTTTCTTCTTCCTATTTCCTCCACAACAACCCTTGAGTTGAGAGATAAACCACCATTCGTGCCTAAAGTAGGACTAGAACTTACAGTCTCCTGATTTCTAGGCCAGCTACGAGATTAAAAACAAGCCAAAGATTTAGCAGCATTTCATTTGAAAATAACTAAACAGACTGCAATATACCTCACAGTCTCTAATAAAACATCCCATGTTCATTTGGATGCAAAGTAAGTATTTTTGATATAATGCATTGGAAAAGCACATTTTGGTATTGCAGAATCCCAACCACAAGTAGGACAAAACCACAACTGGTGGAATCTGTTCATATAAAAAGTATGCTCTCTACAAGTTTTCCTTGTAGTGGTAGTGCTCTCCCTACATTCATATTTTGGGGACAGTTTATCTGCCAGATTAAACAGAAGATTTGTGGATTCAAGAAAAAGATGAATAAAGTTTCTTTCAAAGCAAAAAAAAAGTCTCGGCAAAATGTATGGACTTCAAACTTCCAGAATAGATTGTGAAATTGTGAGATTTGAAGTCCACACATCTTCAAGCTGCCAATGTTGAAAAACACTTCTTGGGTGATTCACAAGATGATACAGCATGGCTGGCTGAAAGCACAGCACAGTGCTAGTAAGTGTTACAGCTCTGTAAAAATGGAGCTACAATAAAAAGAAGCGGTTAGATTCTCAGAAGTTGTCCAGATAACTGAATATTTTCTGAAAATTGTGCTGAAATTTAAGATCAGGATGCCTATGTTATATGGAGTCTAGACATTGTTTGTCAGTGCTAGAACAAGGTTTAAGTGGCATTCCATACAAAACTCCACTCCTAGTTTCCTATAACATAGAAACATAGAAAATTGATGGCAGAAAAAGACTTAGTGATCCATTGAGTCTGCCCTTTGAGGATTTTTTTTGTTTTAAGAAAGCATCCTTAGTAACATATTGTGAAGCAGTAGATCTGACCTAGAATGCAATGAACTATATTAACGGAGGAAACAAGTAAGATACCTCAGGCCTAGAAAAGTGGACAGGCTAAAAAAAAAACGCAAAATAACAGTGCCTTGATTTTGCTTCATACAGATGGTATTATAAGATGGGGCAGAGAAACTGACAAATTCTCCAGATTCTATTATTCTGCTCTATAATAATATAGGGCAGTGATGGTGAACCTTTTTCTGATTGCGTGCCAAAAGTGTGTGTGTGCACGTGCGATAGTGCACCTGCGTGCCAGCACCCACAATGCAATTAATGCCCCACACTATGCATGCATGCATATCCCGCGCATGTGCCCCAAGTCCGTTTTGGACCTGGAAAGCGTCCTGCACCAAACTTTGCCAGCGCAAACGGTCTGCCCCCGCCACTCCTCCTCATCCTGCCAGCCTTGCACTCCAACATGGCCGTTCGTGCCAGTAAAGGTTGATGCCCTCTCCCACCATTTCTTCCAAGAAAGCATCTCCAGCTAGCATGCCTCTTACCACTTACGGCGCTCTCCTCCAGTCTCCAGCCTGCTGTTCCTGCCGCCCCCAGCCCTTTGGGCCTGGCGGCGGCAGTTCTCACACTACCACTTCCCCGGCAGCTGCAGGAACAGCGGGCTGGGGCTTCTCTCCCTCCCTGCCAGACGCTTGGGGCTGAGCCAGAAGCCCACTCGGCCGAGGAGACAGGGAAGCCCCATCCCGCTCATCCTTGCCACTGCCACCCCATCACCTCTGGACACCTATTGATTGGTGGGGAAGGGGAGGGGCTTTTACTTGTTGCTAAACTATATTGAGTTTGAAATTCTGCCAACACATTACAAGTTATCTATCCAAGGATGTTATCAGTTGATCCCACCTAACCTTCTGGCAAACTCTGGCTAAAAATGCATAAGGTGGAAGATAAGCAATGCTTTATTGTCTATTCTAATCAAACAGCTTGCTGAAATATTGGTCTCTGCTGAGAAGAACACTAGTCTTTTAGCTTTATGCTGAGAAAATGACTTATGTCCCAGGAATTATAATTTGCTTCTGCTCAAATTAATTAATATCATGGTGAAAAAATTCATTGGTTCTTTATTTTAAGCATTATTTGATTGGTATGGGGTATATACATACTGCATTAATAACTTGCTTATCAAAACCTTATTTTAATCAATTGCTGCTTGTAAGCCTATGGATATAATTTTAATACATAATCAACAAAACAGCTTAGTCATTCCAATTCATATTCTAAGCTACTGCCAACTGCTGGGAAATAATTTATTTGCTTTCTTTGGTAATTAATTACTTTTATTTAGTTCAACCAAGCTTTAACTGAATCACCTGGAGAATCTTTATATATTTGCCTCTATACAAATCTCTTTTTAAGAAGCCTTAGGAAAACCAGGCTCCATTGGTGACATTTTCCAGGTAAGACCAACACCAACAAGAAATGGCAATTCCCTGTATAGATGTAGATGTATGTTATAGGTTTTTAGTGTCTGGTTTTGTCATTTCAAAAATTAAAAACAATTAAAAAAATCATTAAGAAATGGCAATTCCCTATCCCCAAATGATAATTCTAGCATTATTTTTTTGAATTAAGTTAAGCATTGCTCACACATGTGCCAAAGTTGCAGTAGGTTCTAAAATAAACAACAAATCAACTATTCTGAACTGTGTAAATCTGTAATTTAAATAAGCTGTCTGAGTTAATAAGCAATAACACTGTTAATTTTCTTATAACATAGCATAGAGCAGTATACCTACAATTTTTCTCATTCATATATCTTAAAATCAAAAGAATAATATGTTTCTTATCTTAAGTCAAGCCCAACAAGAAATTGTTCCTGCTGGCCACAGAGCAGCTGTTTCTCTTAGGACTGTTAACATTTCCAAATTGCTAGATGAAAACTTATTCCATGTATGAAACAATACGAAACTAGCACAGAAACTGTAATGTGATCACACAGATATATATATATATATTCTTTCATACAGCTGTGTTGGGAGGCTGCATTGAACTGGAGCTTCCCACATAAAACTAAT
Organism: Pseudoxenodon macrops; assembly: GCA_032467955.1. Taxonomy (NCBI): domain Eukaryota; kingdom Metazoa; phylum Chordata; class Lepidosauria; order Squamata; family Pseudoxenodontidae; genus Pseudoxenodon; species Pseudoxenodon macrops. The sequence goes on along the minus strand of JANHFT010002741.1, from coordinate 6,119 downwards.
ACATGAACTTACAAAGAAAATACACATGCTATGATTGCTATGTTACAGTCCACATACTGACTGCTTACTAATTCCTGTGCAGAAATATTTTCTCTCCACCAATTTTGTAATGCTTGATCAAACCTTTATTTTCCTTATATGAGAAATACTGTAATTTAACACTTGACTGTAATGAAATGCCATTCCATTCAGCTCTGCAAGTGTAGTTTTTATGCTTTTTAACTCCTTGCAAACTGCATTAAATGATCACTTCAGCTAGTGGCATAGATGTATTTTTATATACATACATGTGACACAAGGAATATATATATATAAATCTCAAACCCTGTACATAGTATCTACTGAAATACAACTATCAATAAATATATTCTACTAGAAAAGTCTAATGATTTGGTTATACTAGGGTATGACATGTTCCAAAAGACTGAGATTTTGAAGGGGAAAAAATTAGCATTTAATGCTAAATGTTCTATTCTATTAGAATAGATACTGGTACTTTTTAAACTTTGCATAAGTAGCAAGAAACTCTCAGGAATTCTGCCTTCCATCTTTTCATTCCTGTTTATTTATTTCTCCTCCAGCTATCTTTTTATTACCTTCTTCACAAAACTTGAGAATCAAGCAAAATGTAAAACTCCTGCTTTTAAAAAGTCTAACGAAGTCTTTTTGCCTTACGTTCCTGAATGTCTACTCTGCCACAATTAGACTCTTGGTGACTTTCAGAGAATACAAATTTCAATTAATATAACCATGGTACAATCTTCTCTAAAAATATAAAACTAGCATCAGTCAGATATAGGAATACAAACAGAAACAGAAATTAAGATGGCAGGATAAAATGATAACTGCAAGGAATACCTGTCTGAAATATCTCTGGCTTTATAGATATCAGAAAATTAGTAAGGAGGGAGCTAACCTGATCTACTATTTATAAGGAATTTTCAAGCCGAAAGAAAGTCTAGACTCATACAGCCTTTTTGGTTGTATGCTTTAGTGCTCACAGATTACGGTACTATTTACAAAAATGTAAAACATCTAGAGGGACACAGTGGCTCAGTGGCTAAGACGCTGAGCTTGTCGATCAGAAAGGTCAGCAGTTCGGTGGTTCAAATCCCTATTGCCACCTAACGGAGTGAGCTCCTGTTACTTCTTCCAGCTTCTGCCAACCTAGCAGTTTGAAAGCATGTAAAAATGCAAGTAGAAAAATAGGGACCACATTTGGTGGGAAGGTAACAGAGTTCCGTGTGCCTTCAGCATTTAGTCATGCCAGTCACATGACCCACGGAGCTGTCGTCACACAGCGCTGGCTCTTTGGCTTTGAAACCGAGATGAGCACCGCCCCCTAGAGTTGGGAACAACTAGCATATATGTGCCAGGGGAACCTTTACCTTTAAAACATTTTTTTTTAAAAATACAATCAAAATTCCTAACAGCCTTCTTCTCTGGTGTCTGCAGTTCCTCTGTGCCTGAAATCTGGGCTGGTATCCATGGAAAAAGGCATGAAACTGCTAAGATAACTCTGGCTAAAATTGGTTTTCCATGCAGAATCCCTATCCCACTGAGTATATCATCCTGAGTGGAAAGACATATATTTAAGACTTAGACACTGTGGTTTCTCTGCTGAACTTTTGATCCCACTTGGCATCAAAAATGCCAATGCAGAGATCAAGCAAATTCAGAAAAAAATGGACTATTTAATCTTCCAACATAGTAATAGTGGTATTTATAAAGCATTTATACCAGCTAAGTATTTTACTAATACTGTTTATGCCACATCAGGCAGCCTTCATATTAGCAGGGTTCAATGATTCACCCCCATCTATGCTGAAGTGAAATAAATAACTCTTAATTTAACATCACCTTTGATCTTGCCTAGCTGGGGAGTCAATCACATACATTTTATTCCACAGACCATTCTACGTGACCAAGAGCATTGATTTATTAATACCCTTCCTTATCTAACTACCCAAGTAGGTCAGATATGGGGATTAGCAGTCTAATCCCCAAAAATCTGCAGAAAGGTGGCCATATTTTGCTCTATTGTCCCTTTTGTTCAGAAGCTTCAGTATAGTGTGGTACTCTAAATATTATGTGTCCTTATGAAGCAGCATCTTTTAATCCAGTACTGCCCAAGATTTTTTAAATATTCATGAATCCCCATTTTATTTACACACACACACACACACACACACACCACTTAACATTTACCTATACGCAATATGTGCAATTTCTAACCTTGTTCATAATCTTTGGTCTAGAAGACACATTTGGAACTTTGGGAGCTCGTTCTGGTATTCTTACAGAATATGTATGTGTACATATACATATGTACAGAATACGTATTTGGTATACGTATATACCAAATAAAGCATCTGTTGAGCTATCCACTGATTTTATTATCTAATAAACCTTATAGGCCCATTCTTGGGGACATTTAGGGAAAGGGATTATACTGAAGGATGTAACCCTAACCAAGAGTGTTACTTCCATGCATACTATCCTAAGCTGTTATGTTTAGGGCTCCAATAAATATTATTAAAGCCTGGAAGCCTGGAATATAATAGCTAAAAATCAACTGATTTAAACATTCTAATATCAAATGTACAATGTGCTTTATAATTTAAAACTGCTTCTTTATTTTCAAAAACCATAGAATTGAAGAGAATTTGTACAACCAAGTAAATGTATACATCAAAAGGGGATTGATCTATACTTCCCTATATTTTTTGTTATGTTTAACATTTTAATTGATATGTGCATATTATCTAAGCATAGTACAAGATTTCTTCTGCGCTGAAACAATCCTGTGAGATAAGCTGGACTAAAGGATAGTGATTGGTCCAAAGTCACCACTCGGGTTCCTTGGCGAAGCTGCATTAGAACATCTTACTAGTCCAACATCTTAACTAGAATACCATGTATTCTAGTATGGTAGTATTCTATACCATACTAGAATACTCACTGATCATTTAGGATTGTTGGGAATTAAATAAGCAATTAACTCCTCATCCCTTTCAGAGAGAGATTCAATTTAAATCAATTTAATCAATTCCACTACAATTTTTTGATCTCATGTAAATGGAGATAGCCCTTTAAAGGAGAAGCCCTCTCCTTTATACCCTCTCTGGTTTTCTTCCATAAATAAATCTAAAAGAATGCAGACTATATAGCAATATATTGTTCTCTAACAAAAAAAAAATATTTTCAATACACTAGATAGATTTCAGCTCTACCTATCCTATCTGTTCCAAACAGCCAATAAACAGGACAAAACAGCAAAGTTTTCCACTTGTATGGAACAAAGCCAAAGGTAAACAACACAAAACTCTCTTCACTCACCAAATGGAGAGGTCATAAGCACTGTGGCTTTTATTTTCTCACATATGCACACACCTGGTAGAACAAGGCAATTCTAGCCAAAATTTCAAGAAATGTACTCTTCTAGGCAAGTGCCAACAACTTGCCTAAAAGAGCAATGTTTCCTTTGTATACTTCCATTACAAAAGGAAAATGTGCATCAGCACAAAAATCTTTTATATGGAGTCCATGAAGCTTGGCATAATATAGCCATAGTTAAGGCCAGTGTTTTGTAAAGCAACAATGTCAGCTGTATCATGGACCACTATTCCCATTATCCTACCAGCCAGGCTCACTAAAGATTATGGGATTTGTATTCCATTGTGCAGAGGGTCCTCGAAATACGACTGTAGCAAATATTGCCATTACATTTGCATGTTGTGATGGTCGTTAGTGAAGTATCTCACCTAATGACACCCCTTGTTCTTCCCTGTTAATCATTAAACAAATTGTTAAAGAAATGCCCGAGTCTTTAAAGTGGAGGACGGGATGCCACTTGGAAGCCTAGCACAGGCACAGGCCTACCTCTCCTGGCCCTCCCAAGGCCTTCCTCACATACCCCGATGTTCTATTGTCAGAACAAGGCTCGGGAATGACTGAGGCGAGTCAGGCTTAATTAAAACAACTTTTATTAACTGTAACTAGCCTGAACTGAGGAACTCCCGCCGTCTGACAGCTATTTATAAGCGAGCTGTCAAACAGGCGGCCAATGGTAGCTCTCGGATTTCCCGCCAGCTGGTCGTTGCGCCTCGACCTATGGGAGGAGCATGGGGTCGATGATGATTATTAGCAGTAGGTGGCCGGACAACTGGTTGTATGAGATGTGGACTTCTTTGATCCCCAAGATGGGGATAGACTGGCCTTGGCAATCAGGTAGCCGAATGTGGCTGGGTTTAAATCTCTGTTTGGACACCCCTGGAACTAGCTTTTGTAGGGTGAGCCACGAGACTAATTATTTGGATGATCCGGTGTCCACTTCTAGATGGCACGGAGAGCCTTCGATGCCAACTGTCAGGTAGATTTTGTTACGAGGCATCCCTGCTGATGAGTGGTTCACTGCCCAGGCAGGTTGGTCATCTGGGCAGATAGTGAAGCAGTCGTCCCGCCGGATAGCCGGTCTTCTGCCATGCTTTTGCCGTGGCGCCTCCCTGACATCTCCTGACTCTGGGAACCTTGCGCAACAGACAGAAGCTAGGTGGCCTTTCTTAGCGCAACGGCGGCAGGTCACTGTTTTGAACCGGCGGCTAGAAAGGTTGTGGTTTCCCCCACAATTCAGGCATCCTGCCTGAGAGGGTTTGAGCGCAGTTCTTTTCCTGTCAGGTACAGTTCTGAGACGGCTAACATCCCCCTCAGCTTCTTCAGCTTCCTCTGCCTCCTCTTTCTCATGGTGGATGGCAGAGCTTTTGGTGGCGGTGTTAAGAAGCTGGGATGGAGTGTGTAAGCGGTGGATTTGGGCGGCGGACAAATCTGAAAGCTCGGCCGCGCGAGCTTCGTCCAACGCAATCTGGAGGATCAACTCAGTCCTGGCTAACAGTCTGTGCTGGAGGTGTAAGTCCCGCACCCCACAGACTAATTGGTCCAGGAGCATGTCATCCAGGTGGCAGAACTCGCAGTTTAGTGAAGCCGCGCGTAGAGAGGCCATGTACTCAATGATGGACTCTTTTTCAGTTTGAGTCCTCTGCCGGAACGTGTGCCTGCGGGCTATTCGGGCGGTGCTGGCGAGTAATGGTGCCTCAGCTTCTGCATGAGGACGTCCCAAGGCACCGTGTTGGCTAACTGAGGAGCGCATAAGGCTCGGGCTGTTCCAAAAGTCTCACGGCCGCATGAGTTCAGGAAATAGCCCCTCTTGCGCTCACTGGAGAACTCGGTAAACGTGTTCGCCTGTAAGAAACATTCGAAGCATTTCATATAGGCGACCCAGCTTTCTGCTGTAGGGTCAAACATGGCGAACGTGGGAATGGCTGTCATCCTTCAGGTGTGAAGATAGCTGTCTAAAATCCTCTGGGTTTGTCCTCAGTCAAATCCCACCTTCGTCGCCAGTGTTCTAAAGCTCGGGAATGACTGAGGCGAGTCAGGCTTAGTTAAAACAACTTTTATTAACTGTAACAATAACTAGCCTGAACTGAGGAACTCCCACTGTCTGACAGCTATTTATATGTGAGCTGTCAGACAGCGGCCAATGGTAGCTCTCGGATCTCCCGCCAGCTGGCCGGTGCGCCTCGACCTATGGGAGGCTCGGCAACTGGTGACATCGGCTGGCATAGCATCTGAGGGACGCTACACCCGAGAAACCCTGTGGTACCCCTTGGGCCCCTACAGTTGTTTTCCCATTCCCATCTTGTCCCCCCAGGCTTTGGGCCCAATTCCCACCTCACCAGGCCAAACATCCTCTTCCTCACCTAGTTTTAGAAGAGCTCCAAGGCCTTCCAGAGCATGGGAATGAATTGCTTCTTTCTGTAGCTGCATGGCACGGTTCCAAAAATAGCCAGCATTTCATCCCACATACAAAATGGCAGCTGAGTTCAGGTTCCTGCAGTGTGGTCCAGGGACAAACCACTTCATTTTGCTGCCTTAATGAGGCTGCCTTAATGAGCACTGCAGAACCTTTCTGAAGTATCCAGAAGCTTCAGCAGCTCTGTGCAGACATTGTTAAGGCAGCAAAATAAAACAGTTTGTCTGGGGGCTGCCATTTTGTTCCCAGCTTGCTTGTGCAAGCATAACAAAATGACGACCTTGTTCAGGCTACCTCCACGTGGTCCAGG
>JANHFT010002740.1:467431-477926 GCA_032467955.1 Pseudoxenodon macrops | reverse complement strand
GGAAACAAGTATCAGTATAGACATAGATATGGACACATGAAAAAATGGCACAAATAAATGGATATAAATAAGCAAAATATAGCCATAAACACATAAAATTTGTACATATAAATGGGGACAGTATGACATGGATGGTAGGCATGCTGATGCGCTTATGCACACCCCATTAGGGAACTCGTAAGAAACGTATAAAGTCCACAGTAGAATAATGTATTGATTTGGTTTTTTACCTGCAACTATAAAATAATCACCCTAATTTTAATAGTAAGAGGACTCTGAAAAGGGGGATTAGACTATATACTTGGTTGTTATTACATAGTTATGCTTGCTGAAGTTTCATTTTTCTCTTAAAAAATTAACAATTCATCCAGAGGTACATTATGACAACTTTTATTTAGACATAGTACTGCTAAATCACAGTTCAACAATACAGGAAATGCATTCTTGTAAATAAAGATGATTTTGTAGGCAGGGACTTGGCTTTATGGCTTACTTCATGTTAACTTTCCCTTTGTCTGTTTCAGTAAAAGAATCAGAAACATAATTAAAGTTAAGTGGAGCAGAAACTGAATGAGCACCCAGGGAGATGCCTGACAGTGCATTGTTGCCCATGGGCATTCTATTGTCTATTCTGGCTTATGTCCACAACTATTGTGAGTTCCTAGTTTGACTATAATGAAATGCTTTAATCATTTCAAATTAGGAAATTGATGCTTCTAGTTTCCTTTTAAAGCCATGCTGGAATAATAGGAGGTGATACAGAGTATATTAAGTCAAAAGTTGGATTTACACCTGACCATGACTTACCAATTACATTTGCTGTTTCACATAACTAATTAAATTAAAATTAAACCACAATGCAATTTAGGGGATAGCAAATTAAGCCCAAGGCTTGTTCCTATAGAATTAATTTATGAATTGTTGAAAAGTGGGCTATTGTCTATATTCTATTCCACCAAATAAGTAGAATTAAACTCCCTAAATTTCAACCATAGCCACATTGGCTAGAAAAGTGCTATCATACCTAGGATTCAAAAGTCCTTATGGAAGCAAAGATTTGGTGTTACCTGTGTCTCTCTGCACAAATGTCTTCCATTGCAAATTTTGGAATTCCTTGATTTTATCATTCAAGTTCCATCAGCCCCAGTACTACTTAAATGGTAGCACCTAGATTGCTCTTGAAAGACTATGCTGGGAAAGAAGGAAATCACAGACCAGGGTAGAAGGTTGAGGAACTGAAAACGAAGTATCTACAAGAGAGCAACGGGAAACATCACTTTCATCTTGTTATCAAGAACACTACATTGATATGTCTGTGAAATCTTCAGAATGCCAGCTCAACTTAAAGGAAACCTAATTTTTAGGTGTTTGTATGTATGCAGTGTTTGTGTGTATGCAGAACAGTCTTTTTCAAACTTGGTAACCTTAAGATCTTTGGTCTTTAACTCCACGAATTCTCCTGACAGCATGAAAAGCAGTGGTGTAAAGTATCAGCATAATTAAAAGCTCATTTAAAATTGCTTTCTTCCAAGATTTCTTCCTTGGTTTATACAGGTTTTGCTGTTTTGCTTTCCTACCAAAGCTATACTCCTATTTCATTGGAGGCTACTTTACAACACAATGCATCTCAGGAAGGATCTTGTATCCAGCATGCTCTTGCAAGTGCATTGGGAGTGATCTTAAGTGGCTTCTAACAAAGGATGGCTATGGCTGCTGCACCACAAAAACTGGGGGGAAAAGAAGATACAGAATGTGCTGCTTTCTTTATTAAAAATGCATGTTTCTCTACTTGTATTTTTCCAGCTAATTTTCCACTTTGTACATAGGGCTACCTAACCAGAGAATGCATAAGTAGGGAAGCATTTTCTTACCATTCCTTTGTGAACTACAATGAAAAAATGCAATAGAAGAATATTTAATAAATTTCTTTAAACAATTAATTCAATGGCATAAACCTATAATCAAAGAAGCAGAATGGGTGGTAGGGGCATTGATGTACATAATGCTCACTTTGAGTGAAAACTCAATATTTGAATGAAAAGCTGTTATTTATTATTTTACACTAGAATTAATTGTATATTTACTGAGTGTTTTTATTTGTTCTGGTCTATGGTCTATGGCTGTAATAAACTGAACTGAATTGAATTGAGTGAATAGACGATGCATTAATTTTTATATGTTCAGTCATTTAGTACAGAAACCTTTCTTTAATAATAGAGCTTTCGGACAGTAACAATGCTACTAACTATGTGTGAAGTATAACTTGCTAAAAGCTGTATAATGCTGCTGCATGCCTTACAGTAAGAGAAGTGGTTTATTCATTAGCTACTTTCTAGCACAGTCTGTTCCTCAACCTCTAGAATCTGATTATAGAATTATAATTGAGTTTGATTACAAAGGCAGATTTTGGCCTGAGATAACCTCCTGATCTGCAGGTCCCCTTGTGTTCCAAAAACGGTCTACCCATTTGAAAGCAACTATTCCTCTTCAACCTACTTGATTCACTTGAAGTCCAATGAACCAACCTTTCCAGATAATTATATATCTAAGCATGGTAGATATTTTTTAAGAATCTAGTAGCCGCTGATAATACATCTCTCCCACTTTCTGTAATACACAGCAGTTTCTAAACACTGCTTGATAAGTGGTGTGCAAACTTGGAAAAAGAAGAAGCATCTCTGGGAAAGTCACATCTAGGAGATTAAAATAACCTGAGCTGGCTGAATATAGCCGTGGTCTGTATGATCTGGTATGGCCTGGCACTGTTTGATGAGTACTTGCATCAAATTCCTATTGAGAACTTGGCCAGGAGATAGTCATACATGTGAACAGGCAAGAATATTTTGTTGCAGGAGGTCTGGGATTTTTAAAATCAGGGGAAATTGTGTTTTCCCCTCGTAAAGCAACTATTTTTTCATGTTTGGTAGCAACTCCTTTGTTAGATTTTTTGAGTAAAATGATACAAGCTTTCATGAACATATACCAATAGCTGGATTCATTATCATGCAATGCATTTAATTTTCTCTTAGCATGTTGCACAAACCTGGTCATGATAGTTTTCCATCTATAATTTATGACTTTGCATGGTATATAAAAATCACTGAAACATTCAATACAGCATTATTTAAAAATCATGGTTTATTGCAATGAACCTAATCAATTTGTGAATGGAATAATTCAAGCTCAGTTCTTTTGGGCAGGCTGCAAAATCTTCTATAGGCTATATTCAAGGTGCAATTTTTCCTAAATTTAGCCCCAAATCTCTTAACCTAAATTCTTACTTAACATACTGTTTCAACACATCAAAATGGGCTACAGAGCTGTTTCATCCACTCTAGTAAGCACTTCCGCTACCTGGACAGCATCCAGATGATCATTATATAATAATCATGATTTAAGAATTAATACCCAGGCTTATTTTTCCTTTCCCTTCCTGCCCTTTTAGATGAGAAGCCTTTTGTAATAGATTGCTTTGTTTCCTTGTTTTGTTTGTGTTGGTTAAAGGAAATCAGTAAATAAAAGTCTGTAAATGAGATTAAACGAGAGACGGAGAGAGAATAAATGCATCAAGATTCAAATGAATCTTCTTATTGAATATCTGAATATTAAAGGTAGTGCCTTAGCTAGGTGGACTGAATTATGATAATATTATACAGTAAAGCAGGGCCTCCAGCTCCTGGGCAAGCAACCTGGCCATGCAAGTGTTGAGTAAGTGAAGCGTCATCTGAAGATGTGCAGGATCTAGGTTGGACGAGAAATCATTCCCCACCCCCACCCCAAGTCTGTGGAAAAATTGTCTTCTACAAAACCGGTCCCTGGTGCCAGAAAGATTGGGGACCACTGCAGTATAGTATATCGTCTATCATCTGACTTCATAACTATCAAAACAAAGGATTACAAGGGGTAATAGTCATACTTATATATTCTTCATCTTAAGATACAAATGCACAATCTCTCTCCATGTAATATAAATATACAAAATTATTTATATTTGGTTCCTAGCACCAAATAACATTCCCTTCAACCCTTCCTCCCCAAAAGACTTGATGAAGTTCTTTTTAAACATTTTTTAAATTATATATATAAAATTGTATTTTATAATCTGGTTCTTAAACATTGCGTAGAGGGAGTAACAATATATGTAATGAATCATTAAATTTGGATTAAAAATATACAGCTGATAAAATAGGACTTTTTACCATTTAAATGGCTTAAGAGAAAGTGCCAAATCAGCTTTGAGGGAAAGGATTTGACAGTTCGAATGTGATCCCAAAAAAGATTGCTTTCCTCTTGCCTCGTCAATTGCATTTCGTGGTGGTGCAGTGATTGGAATACAGTATTGCAGGCTAATTCTGCCAACTGCCAGCAGTTTGATCCTGACCAGCTCAAGGTTGATTCAGCCTTCCATCTGCCCAAGCTCAGTAAAATGAGGAGCCAGATTGTTGGGGGCAATATGCTGACTCTGTAAACTCCTTAGATAGGGCTGTAAAGCACTGTGAAGTGGGGTATAAGTCTAAATGCTAGTGCTATCAAGGTGTTATATTTCAAGATGGCACATTAAAATAAAATCTGATATTACACTGACCATACAGTTATTGTAGAAGGCTGACCTGGGTTTAGTGTACAAGTTGATGTATTTTCCTTAAGCAAAATAATGTATTGTGTTGCTGAGGTTGCCCAACAGAACGAAACATAATCACAGAAGCAGAGCCACTGTCCCAAAGCCTCAGCCAAATCAAGTCATTGCCTTCAGTGTTGCTGGAATGTGGAGAAACTCTGAAGAAGCTGACCTTTTATGAAAACAGGGACTTTTGAAGTTAATGAATCATGAAGCATTTGAAAGTGAGCCTTGTTTATTTACACACGCTTGCTGTTCATGTGGAGCAAATAGGACCCCATTTGGTACACACCACTCATTTGAATGAAAGATCAAACCGAGGCAAGCAGAACCATGTGAGGCAGTTGGAAAGGCAAATGTTCTGTCTCCTGTGGCCTCTGCTTATAAGAATTGGGCCAGATTCTGAATCATGTCAAGCATCACTGGAGACAGTTTCTTAGTAATGATGCCAAACAAGTGAAAACGTGCTTTCAGTCTCAGTGGGAGGTTCTTCTTTGTTTACAAAGTCTTATACAAGACAGAGACTGTCAGGAAAAGCTCAGCTTATTGTGAATGAATATATTCTGGAAAGGATCGATAAAAAGGAGCCATTTTTTTAAAATTAAAGTAGCATTTCTTTGAAGGTTATCTGTTTGCTGACAGAAAGTGGGATCAGTGAATGGGCCTCCCCTTCCTTCACTCTCTATGTTGTTGACTCTAACTTACTCTTCTTCCAAACCCTATAAACTTCATTACTTTGATCCTTCCACTTGTACTACATGTGGGAGTTTCAGTACATCTACGGAGCTTCCATTTGAATACTGTTGCTATTTGTTTCTATGGAAAAAATAATCCTTGCAATGAACATCATCATTATTATCATTGTCATTATCACTGTCTTGGCATAAAAAGCCAACCTTCATTGAAATGAATATATGGACAGAATTTATGTGTTCTTGTATGTCTCGGGACATAAGATCATTATTTTCAAATATACATACTCTGTAAAAGAAGGGAAAACATAGCTTATGAAATCTTCTCCTTATCTCCCAAATCTTTAAGATGGATAGAGTTTGATTCATCCTAAGCTTTCTTAATATTTATAAAAATAGAAAAAATGATTAGTATTTTTCATATTTATATTCTATAATTTTCTCTGTAGAAGGATATCAAATTAGAATCCTACTGAGTTAACCTGACTTTTGATATATTTACCTAACATTTCCTACAGCATAGGAATAAATTTAATAATGTATTACTAAAAACGAAATGGTAAAATTCTCCTTTTAGGTCGCATATCTCTCTCTGTTTTTTTAGCCAAAGCAAAACTTAAAGGAACATCATTAAATGTTCTTTAAACTCACTTGGCAATAAAGTATCCTATCCTATCCATCCTGTCCTGAGGAGGAGGAGTTTCTCAGTTTAAAGAAATCTGAACACTCTATTAAAAGAAGAGGACAGCTAACAATGATGGAGGGAACTGGTGAATATCCTAGGAGAGCAAGTAGAGTGTCTGAGCTCCAGGACAAATTGAGGGAAGCTATCAATAATAAGACAACATAACACTGAGTTCTACCACTCCCAAAGCCATGGCACCTGAGGATGAAAAGGGGAAAGGGGAAAAAAGGTCACATTTTCCTCCTTTGCCTTCACTGTAGCAGCACCAGGCCTAAGGCCTAACAGGATCACCCAAAGTATGTCTGCCACCTCCTGCTTAACTTTTGCTAATCAATGATGGGAGACTCAGGGCAGCAGGGAAAAAGTAGGTAGTAGGTGGCAGTAGTTCTTATGCCGTTCATTTGCTTAGTGTTTCATATTTTAATATTAAAATAATATGAAATTTTCATTATATGCATTATGACCTCCTGCTACACATCAGGTTACAAATCAAATTTCCAACAAAATAGGCAATGAAGAAGTAATGGAATGGAGTGAAAGGATGGTGACTGGACTCACTGTATTACACTTGAAAACGTTGCTTCTTTTTCCACAATTTTCCAATTCTTGATAAATTGTTCTTGCTGCTTTTTAGAACTTTAGTCTTTTGACCACATATATACAATAATATATGCTTTACAAATTCCATTATATTTGGCAATGTAGCTTTCTCGTGATTCTGAGAAATCAGAATTTTTAGCTGACATGAGACAAAAGTTCCTTTTTTGAGTGATGCAGCTACTCAAAAATAGTTGTGATGGCGATCATCTGAATTTATTAGGGTGACATTAAGGCTGCAAATCAGAACAGGTTCCAGACAAGAATATTTTAAGCCCAGATATTCCTCTTTCTCTTTCCTGTTTCATTTAGACTTTAGGTCTTTTTATAAGCAGCACTGTCTCTTCTAACATCTACATAGGCAGAACTTTCAACAATGGTGGTCTAAATCAATGATCAATAATGTAATAATCTAAAGACATCCGGAGGATCTTTGCACGTTGTGTTAGCTTCCAAATGAATGTCCAGGCTTTAGTCTATAAATATCAGGCTCTCTCCCATCACATCCACACCCTTAAATTGTTTTATAAATACGGTAAGTTGTTACACAATCACTTAGTTGGATCTCTAACAAAAGCACAAAGTCAAAAAAGATTTTGCTTTTAGGCATAGTAAATTGAAGAAAGCTAAGTGGATTATGAGAAGTGTTGGTTGCTGGTCTCAATTTCTCTGGGTCCAAATAAAGTCATTATTCTACTGTAACTATTGGACTTGGAAGAAGCAGGTTTAGCAAAGGAAGAAGCCAAGATGCCAGAACACATTGCTGATACTGAAGTTTGCCATCCTGAGATATTAGTCATTAAACATAATGTTACTTAGTGGAACATTATAGTCACAAAAACTAGAAAAGCACCTGCTTATCTACCAGAGACTTAGCAAAGTTTGTTGATCAACCCCAAGACTTCAAACGGTAGGCAGAGCAATTAAAAGAAGTTTTGAAAATAGAAAATAATTTTATGAAGAAATTAGACATGTAGCATTTTGAACCCAGCTCAAGGGATATAATCAATTGCCCAGAAGCTTTAAAAGTAGGAGAAAAGAGGGAGAGGAAGAGAATGTAACCTGGTTTATCAATTCTGGTAGATGGATAAAAATGGAAAGACATGGCATGAAAATATGATAATGTCAAAAGAGAAAAGCAGACGATTTAGGTTCCTCAGAGAATAAGTTCTGAGTATATATACAAACATTGAATTTTGTATTGGTTGTTCACATAACAACCTAAGTCATAAATAATTACAAATCACTCTGACTGAATTCACTTAATATTCCAAATCACATTTAAAAAACCCATAATATGTCTTGGCATATTGTGCCAAGAAGTATTGAATCCAACCAGTATCTAGGGTGTTTAGCATACATAATATCTAAAATAAACTAGAACACCAGGAACGAAAATTTAAGCATATAGAGCCTAATTTGTCTTTGGTAGAACTCCAACATTTATAAATTGCACAAAATATGTCATTTAGGAACCAATCAAATATTTGGAATTAAGGAACAGGTTATTCTTGGAATTTAAGCAGTATAGCAGTAATGTGGAAAATAACCCATTAAAGAATAATAAATAAAGGATCAGAAGATATGTATGTAAGAGAGAAAATGCATAACAGGGTTATACAATCTTTGGCTTCATTTCAACGAAGGGACCAGCAAATCATCCTCCTCCCCCCCAATGAATGTTTTTGAAGTGACACAAACTCTTTACTTCTAAGTGAAACAGCTGCATTATTTTGCTTGGATGTTTCCATTGGTTTTTGCAATATTTTGGAAAAAGGTCCTACAAATGTATCTTCTGGCTTGTCCTGGTGCTTATCACGACAGGTAAATTGTGTCTTCCCTGCCGTGCAAAGCTCTTTATTGTCATAAATCATAGCCACCACACTCCAGCTTAGGGCATTATTTTATTTATAATATTAATATATCACTTCCTCTTAAAATTTCAAAGTTATTTGCACTAAAATTCAAACAGATTAAGAAAGAAACATTTTTTTTAAAAATCAAATGTTATATAGAGCATACAAGACGAATTGCCAATTAAATAGAAAATGAAAAGGAGGAAGAGGAGCCAGTTAAAATAACGGCAGAGTTAGTCCTGCAAAAATGCAATAGAAAACTAGTGCGGAAAAACTAAAGATGGTGTCTGGCATTCCCATCTTGAAAGAGCATTCCAAAAGTAAGAGCTGCCACCAAAAAGCCCTGTTCTCCTATAAACAAGTTCACACAGCATATGGAAATAATGTATTGAAATAGGCAGGAAGACATGCCTGCCTATTGGAGGGGGAGGGGTTGAATCTAAAATGCCACCTGATCTTCAATTTAGTGCTCTGCCAACAGGAATGGATACCAATGCAGCCATTAAATTCAGTGGGTGACTTTAGCCCTCCCACATTGCCTTGAGTACCTACAGCAAGAGAGGAGAGAGATTTGCAAAGCTTCAAATGCTGTTGGATTCCAAGATTAATCAGTCTCAAATTCCTGTCTTGGGGGCAAAAAAAGTGGAATATAAATATAATAAATAACTGAACCCTGCCATAAAGGGGGGGGGAGGACAGAACTCTGAAGCTAAATTCACACTAAGCTAAGCCAAGATTTGCTTAAACATGACTTATTGGCTAGCTTCACACAACTCATTAAGCCACAAACCATATATTGCCTTAGCACTTAACACATCCAATAAAGGGTCAGATCTGGGTTTGGGGTTAGCCCTCAGTTGGGTGCTCTCTCTTTTTTGGGGCTGAAAGAATCGACAGCTGTAGGAGGCACTAGGACCAGAGGAGGAATAGGATTGTCGGGGGAGGCTGCCTGAAGCTGTCTATTGCCAGCAAGGGAGACTTCAGCACCGTCTCTGCTCTCTTCTGGCTTTCTTTCTCGGCAGCAGGTGGTGCCTGGGAGGGAAAAGGTGAGAGTGTTCCGCTAGCAAGGGAGGGGAAAACAAACCCCGTGGAGAAAACGCCAGCGATAGAGAGAGCGCGGTCCCAACCCCTTGGCTGGGCTTGATCCCCCCCCCCCGGTCCACCCACAGCCTTGTCTTTGTGCCTGGGAGTTTTGCCCAATGAGAGTCCAAGGAGGTGTCCATCTCCCCAGCCTGCCCCCAAGCCCACCCCTGCAGGGTGTCCTCCTCATCTTCATTCCCAGCAGATGCCGGTTCTTGGGGCTGTTCCGCAGACGCTCCTGCCAGCCCAGGCGACGGCCAGTCCATCTCTGGAGGCAATCAGCCGGCCAGCCCAGCAAGCGGCCGGACGCCCTGGGGTTTAAGCTAGTTTGACTTGGCCCCCTTCCGAAGCCATGCCTAACGCAGCAGCCCTGGGAGAAGAGTCGTGACTCCTGCCTTCAGGGATAACCTAAGAGCCGCCTCCGTTTGCTCTTCCCCACATCCTCCTCCTCCCCCATCCCAACTCCGCACCACAATTGGAGGTCCAGGAATCCGTCTCCTTCCCTTTGCGATCTGGGGCTTGTTCTTTCCTTCTCCGCTTCCCGCGAAAGAGAATTATGCTTGGCTCAAACAGTCTGGCAAGCTCCGCTAGGATTGCCAGCGCTCCCGAAGGCACCAGACGAGCGTCCCAGGGCAGGCCCGTCCGTTCCCGCCTCGCTTTGCCTTTGCTGCTGACTCTGTTGATTTTCACGCCGCGGGTGGACTCATCCTGGTGGTAAGTCCGCGAGTGGGGAGGGGGGCAGAGAAGCGGGAGCGGGAAGGGACGTCTGCCCGGAAACTTTCTCTCGCGTCTGGCTAGAAAGTGAGATGCGGCAGCTGACTGGTGGTGCTCAAGTGGGCTCAGATCCAGGGTGTTTTTGAGATGTCACAGCTGGTGATGGTTTTTTTTTTAAGTGGGGGTGCGCCTGATCATATGCAGAGCGCCTGTATTCTGGGATGGATTCGGAAGATGGGGAAGGTTCTCAGTT
>JANHFT010002740.1:449057-467331 GCA_032467955.1 Pseudoxenodon macrops | reverse complement strand
GGTTCTTGTGTCAGAACTTATAAATAGAGTGATTATTATAAAAATAAAGGAGAAAAAATTTATTTTGGAGAAAAATCTATGTGAGCCCTCTCTATTGGCCAGGCTAACATTAATAGCAAGTGCTTCAAACCAGAAAGTTGTTCAATCTGTTAAATAGAAAGACTGTGGTCTAGGAACACGAGAGTGACACATGCAACTCCATCCTGGTAGACCAGGTATACACGTTTGTATAACATTTTAGTCAGAGCATGCATCAGGAAGTGGGGATAAGATCATTTTTCATCCTATCCCAAATTTGCATTGCAGGGACCACAGCAGGGATAGATGTACTTCATGCCTCACTACAGCCATAAGTAGGTGGCACCATTTCTTCCCAGCAATGACTCTGGAAGCTGGGGAAGGTTCTCAATTACTCCAGATCAATCGGCGGGGCTCCGGAGACCTGACCCCTTAAGAGAAAGGAGGTTCCTCTTCCAGGCGCGGTTGGTGATGGGACTTGGCAGCTTCCACCAGTCCTCTGGAGATGCGTGGACAGGAAGAAGCACAAGCTTCTTTTCCGAAATGCTTCGATCCGAGAGAAGCCGTCTATAAAACGGGGCGAAGCTTGGCGTAGAAAGCGAGCTGAAAATTAGGAAACGGACCAGACCAGAGATGTGGGAAAAGGTGATGGGGGGCGGAGGGCTGTCAAACGGTTCAGGCTTAGAAACAGCATGGAGGTCTTGTCCCCCGGACACGGGCTGCGGTCCCTTCCTCTTCCATCACCTGAGCTCGGCAATACTCTGAACCAGAAATTAACCAAAAGGATCGGCTTCGGAGGGCTCATTAAACACACAAGACCTAAACTCGGTTACAACGATGCTACAAGTGCGTCGCGTTCGGCCCACAAAACTGTTGGGACTCCACAGCAGTCGGCGATTGTCATCGGGATGGCGGGATCCAGTCCCTTCTCTTCTGAGTCGCCACCCGCGCTCCAAAGCCTCCGCTCGACAGCAAAGCCCGGCCCAGAGCCTGAGCGATGGGCGCCCGCGTGGCTCCTCCTCACCTGTGAAAAGGCCTGAAGGCCCGGAACGGGTTTCAACCTGTAGCAGGACGCGGAGTAGGCAGCATCTGTACCCCAGAAAGAAACCCCTTTACTCTCGCCAGATCGCATCTCGGCCTTTCCTTACAAAAGAACATTCCCGGGGATCCATTACTAACTTGTCAATGGCCTCGTCCGCCACTTTTCCTTAGAGCCACCTGCCTCGTTCCCACCCCAGAGAAAGAGAGAGAGAAAGAGAGAGAGAGAGAGAGAAAACCCGAGTGGCTTCCACCTCGCGCTAAGCCAGGAAGGTGGCTTGCTTCAGTGTTTCTCAACCTTGGCAACTTTAAAGATGTGTGGACTTCAACTCCCAGAATTCCCCAGTCAGCAACTGCTGTCTGGAGAATTCTGGGAATTTAAGTCCACACTTAATCTTCAAAGTTGCCAAGGTTGAGAAACACTGGCTTACTTGGTTTGAGGCGTCCCCATTCCTGGCTTAGCACGATGTACGAACCCAACCGCGGAAAGTCGCACTGACCGAATCCTGCTTTATCCAGGGCTCTGGATGCACTTCACACCCTGAACCACAATCGAAGTCAGGGCCTCTCCGCGAATAAGACGTTTGGCTAAAATGCGGTTGCCCAGCTGAGGGAACAAGCTTTTCGCGGGAAAACCCGCCGGGGAACAGGCCAAGAGGGCGCAAGCGCGGGACGAAAGGAGCGCAATTGACAGCAATTGTCTGCCGAGGCCGCCGAGCTGAGGCGGACGAGCGAGCGTGACTCTCTTCGGCCTTTTCCACCCTGAGGCGAACTTTCTGCTTCGAACTTTCTTCCCGCTATCCAAGCCTGCGCTGACCTGCGGTGGCCGAGGAGGGTGGGATTTATAGCATACCTGGGCTCTCCCGCCCTCTTCCGAGGGAGTGTTTCTGCCCTAGGTATATTCCCTCTCCCGCGTTGAGGGAAAGGGCGGCTCTATCCGTCGCCCCCGAAACTTCTTTTTTTTCTCAGCCCTCCTTGGACCTCCAGGCCAGGCGGCTTCGGCGATACCCAAGGCCGCCTTCGACGGAGAGGGCATCCCCTTCGAAGGGGCGGACGAGGCGCTCCCAGGCCTCTCTGCTCAACTCGCGGGGCTGTCCGGAATGCCACCCCTCGGCCCGTCACGGGTTGGCGGCAGAAAAAAGCGCTTCGGGGGCAGAATCGCTTCCTCTGAGAAACGCCTCGCGATTGGCTCCTCGGGAGCTGAGCGGGCGCTCCGTCTCAACCTGTCAGTCTGCCTCCACCCGGCCTTCTGCTGCTGCTGCTGCCTGCACGAGAGGCGCAGGAGTTGCCTTCGCTGAGGAAGTGAATCGGCCATAGTGGCTGAGGGCATAAGTTGTAGGCTGCCCGTTGGAGGAACGTTCTGGCAGAAGCGGGGACTTGTGTGCAGGACGGCCTCTACTCCTAGGATTAGCTGGGAGCTTCTCTTCTCCCTTCCTCCCCACTCAGGACTTAGCGTAGAATCACCTGGGCCAGCTAGCGCTCTTCTGCCATTCTTAAGGCCTCTTGCGCTGACATAGGTTCATTCTCTACCTAGTCGGACGGGCTGAACCTTCGTGTTCCTTCGTCCAATCTCCCTAGCCAGGAGGCTTTTAAACTAAAATAAAAAGTTCACAGGTCACATTCGGCTAATATTTAAATGTACGGTAATTTTGGCTGCTTTACTTTAGACAACTGTACAGAACATTCAAATGTGCAGCAGTTTATCTGCAAATCAGCTGTAGATAAATAAAGCTCTGTGAAACTTACTAGACATTGTAACTGCAACTGGCAAGATGTTAGGCTTAGCTATCCTGAACAGGTAGAAGGCTTTTGAGAGGGGAGGGGAGATGGAAAATGACTCTTCTTTTTGCCTTGAAAGTGACTTGCCAAATACAAAATAATTGGGGCTGGATGATGGAAGGCAAAAAAGACCTCTGTTTGCTTCGTTGGGATAGCAGCATTTAGCACATATTTAGCAATAATTGAAAGTGGGAGCTCAAGTTTTTAAAGCTTAAGATGGGAGCTTATTCCAACCGGATTATAAATAACACTTGAACTACTATAGATGTTCAGCTGCCATTGACTGCATAGATGGATAGGTGTATGATAATGCATCCCAAAGGGAAAAGGTGATACATGTTAGCTTAGGACATGGTAGTAAATTGAATGTCATTCATTTATTGCTCATCGTATCACATGAACACCAAAATCATAAGTAAATGATGCTTAAGCTAACCATGAAAAAGTAAGTCATACCTATTCAGTTCCTGCATTTCATTGTTTTCTCTCACAAAAGTCCGTTTACTCTGATTTATTCCCAAGTAAATATTGCAGTTTAATTTCATTGCATGCAATGGTATATCTTCCCAAGTAAGTTGGATCAGAGTACATATAAAGAGGTTTTTTTCCCTTTTCAATTTCCATCTTCTCGGAGGAGGGGAAGCCCTTTGCTTACCTACAAGCTTTCAATTTTAGAAATCCATTCCTAATCAAATCCATTTATGTATGCTTAGTTGTTGCCTGCATCTTGAAAAGCAGATGATGTTAAGTCAGAGAATCGGAAAAAGTTCGTTTTTATCATTTAGTCATGGCTCTAGAAAAAAGGATAGGGCAGGATCTAACTTAGAGTAGTGATTCCAAATTCCTTCCCTATAAATAGCAAGGGGGAGGGCAAGAGTCAAACTGTAGTGCCTTAAGTATTATTTTATTAGATGGTGACATGTTTATCTTGTATTTATAAGTCCTTGTATTGTAAAGTCTTCACAGAGCAAAAAAGCTTGCATCCTTCTGTCATGTTGAAATCTAGGGAATTTGCTTCTACAGTTTTGTGCTTAAACTTTATTCAGTGGGCCTAAAGAGGCAGTATCACTAACATCACAGTACCAACAGTAGGTAGAATATAATTTCATTTGATTTGCCAAAGCTTTGAATGAAATGATGCTTGGCGTCTCTACTTATGCCTAGAGAAAATGCTAGTCCTTTTCTCCCAGCACCTTTGTGGAACCAAATCCTAGTGCATGCTACATCAATTTTGGTTCTTACTAAGAGAAAATATCTACTACATGCTTCTAAACAGCAAACAATTTATGACTTTTCAATTATATCAGGGATATCATGGATTGATTCACAAACTCTGTATGATTTGTAGGGCTTTTACAGCATGGTGGTTTCTATATAGACTGTGTGTGTGCATGTATACCCTAATAATTCTAAATGAATATTAGCTAAGTCTGTATCTCAGTTTAAAAAAATGTGGGACAGATAAATTATATGGGTTACTTACAGAAGACTTAGCTGAGAAATGCTATCTTGTTATATAGTGCTTTATGTTTTGAAATGCATATACAAACAGGAAGAGAATAGTGACTTATAGAAAGTACTTCAGAATACATTAAAAACTAACTAATAAAAATTATAGTCTTAAAATAGAATCTCTTTCTGGCATTTTCTTTTGGTAGAACACAAAAATGCATGGTTAATTGAACAATTTCATTGAGTTTAGTATGGGAAAAGTATCTAGCCATAGCAGCTAGATCCCAAAAGTAAGCCTTAGTTATTAAATACCAGAATAATTGGTCAAGGACAATTTAGGTATAAAATTTGCATCCTTTTCAGAGTGTTCATACTATTTGATCATATAGATTGATTGAATGAAAAGAACAAATCAGCAAATCAAACAAATCTTCATTGTTATGTCAAGATTTACCATGTGCATAGATGTGTACCATGTCTAAACCTCTTGGTATTATTTCAAAGTCTACCTTCATCAGCTTGTACTAGATGCTGTTGAAATATTAAAATATTGCTTAATTATTTAAAAATATCTGAATTTAGCAACATATTTTTAACAATTCATGTCTATGTAATAAATGAAAAGAAACATTCAGCCAACTGGAAGGTACTAGGCAGGGTTGAAGTTCAAAAATTTTCCCTACCGGTTCTGTGGGCGTGGCTTGGTAGGCGTGGTTTGAGGAAGGATATTGCAAAATCTTCATTCCCACCCCACTCTGGGGCCAGCCAGAGGTGGTATTTGCAGGTTCTCCAAACTACTCAGTTTTCACTACCAGTTCTCCAGAAACTGCTGAATTCTACTCTGGTTAATAGGATTTCTAGAATCAAAGCTGATAAATAACTTGTTGTCAGCCATTATTACTAAGACTAAATAATACAGAGACAAGTAAAGGATCAGAATTATGTGAAATTACACTAAAACATCATCATATATTCAAGGCAGTCAATAAACATTTTAAAGATCTGCCCTAAACATTGGCAACAAGCACTGTTTTAAGACTCTTTGGAGTAGAGTAGATTAGAGCTACAGTATGTGGCTTCCAAACATAATCTGTACAATAAACAAGCTTGGTGTAAATAACTAAGTAGAGTTTACTTGCAGCTGAAAGTAAAATGAGCAATTACAGAACAGGAGACCATTTTAAAGCTAAAAGTCTTGAGCCTCATGCAAGCACATATGTTTGAGACTGTTCAAACACCACACACCAACAGGAATGCAAATACATTTCCCCACCTCACATAAACTCTTTCACTCAGCATTTTAACTGAAACCACTGCTCTTCAACGTATCCACATTTTCCCAGCCTTCATGAGAACAAAGATCAAATTTTCTTGAATATATATTTTACAATGTTCAACTTTCCATAAAAGTGTGTAAATATGTATAATTACAATCACGACGACATGTACAGAATTGCCAAGATCCATGGTAATGATGATGTGATTAAACCACAAATTAGGGACCCAAGAGTATTATTATCTTTATTATGACAATGAGCTAGGGTTACAATTGAGTTGCAAGAAATTGGCTATCTAATGCTGTCCAATCACTTTGTAAGCAAAATAAGATTTAAATTGGCATCCCTCCAGATTAATAGCTCATATTCCAAGCAAAAAGATAGTAGGATAAATAATCAGGAAGAGCAAATGGAAAGGCCAAGTATCAAGCAGACTCAGAGAGCTAATTTGGTTTAATTCCTAAGGCACCAGGTTAGAAACTAAGGAAATATGAGTTTTAGTCCCACTTTAGGCATGAAAACCAACTGGATGACTTTGGGACAGTCATCTTTTTTAGCCCAACCTATCTTACAGGGATATTGTGGGGAAAATATGAAGAGGAAAGAGTATTGTATGTGTTCACCACCTTAAGTTATTTATAAAAATAATAAAGATATAAGTAAACTAAAATCTAAATAAAATAAAAAGGCTCAGTTGAAGAGTGGTAAAAATACAGGGTGGTTGTTTACAGGAGAGAAATAATGTGCAGTGATCATCACAAAAGTGAAGAGGGAACTAAGATGATTCACAGTCTGAAGGGAAACAGACAGATAGAAAAAGGGAACTGAACAAACCAGCTATGCTTTTGGCTAGTTTTCTCTAAGCTAGCATGCCCTCCATTCTTTAGGACTGGAAAATGCTGCTCATGGCTATTCATATTGCCACACCTATCAAAGGAAGGTACCAAGGACAGATAAGACATCCTAACATCATGCTAAATGGAAGAGAAAGATTATGACCAAAAGAGATTATGAGGATGATTACAGCTTATTATCTTTATTGTTTTAGTTTTCTGATTGCTTTATAAATTGTTTTGAAAAGATAAGTGAATTCCCTAAATTATAAAGTTCATTTGGAATTTCAAAGTTCTTGATAACTTCAATTCATCTATCTTTGTCTATCCATCCATCCATTCATTCATCCATCAAATCCCTAGTACTATTAACAATTCTGGTGGCAAACAGAGGAGGTGGCAGGAGCATTAGAATTATGACAGGCAGATATGGCAGAATCTGAGGATTATATGGCTGTAATTGGGGACATTAAAGTCTCTGGTTTAAAGCGATCCTCCATTGGGTCCAACTTATCTGTTCCTCATTAATATTGAAGTCCAGTTGCTGCTATTGAATGTCAGGTTAGCCTGAAATAAATATACCTTTAACCACTATTGTGGATGAGGTGGCCAACTTGGCTTGAATTCCAAGACCTGTGCATTTTGGATCTGGTACCAGCCAAAACATCAAGGGAGGAGGGGTGGTGGGGTGGGGTGGTAGTTGTCATTCATGAGTCACTGTCGACTTTCAGAGCCTCTGCTCTGCAGGTAACCAGTTGCAAGGCCCTCTGACTGAAATTGAGGTTGCTGCTGATACACTCCCTGTTACTCATCACAAACTCTGCCTGAGTTCCTGGATTCTGTTGCTGAAATTTAAGGGATTCCTGTCCCTTACATTTTCCCATCTGATTTTATCTAAGTACAAAAGAAAGGACAGGTCGAATAGGTGGATATATTCTTGATAGAAACTGAATTAATTTTTTTAATGATGATGTTCTGAAAGTCTTTGAAATCATGAATATTCTCTCCCAGACTTTGTCATAGGGTAGTTGCTCAACCCCTTAGGTTTTTTTGGCTTGCTTTATTCGGTTCCATTACCTTTAGCTTTACCTTTATTATTCTTGATTTTAAAATGCAGGCTGCCTGGAGTCATTTAAAGACCCTGATCCTAGCAGGGGTGAAATTCAGCAGGTTCTGACAGGTTCTGGAGAACCAGTAGTGGAAATTTTGAGTAGTTTGGAAAACTGGCAAATACCACCTCTGGCTGGCCCCAGAGTGGGGTAGAAATGGAGATTTTGCAGTATCCTTCCCCTGCCATGCCATGCCCACCAAGCCACGCCCACAGAACCAGTAGTAAAAAAAAGTGAATTCCACCACTGGGTCCTAGTAGCAGGTTGCAGGCAATGTAGACTGAATAGAATTGATGGATGAATCCTGTATATTAATAGAATAACAGCAGTAGCTATTGTGCTTTTAAAATGTCATATACAATAAATTACAGAACTCAAGGACACAGTGAGAGATGTATTATGTTTGTCTTTTGTTGGAATTATTTGGAATAATTTTAACATCACTTCTAGGTGCAGAGTTCATTTGAAATCATTTAGAAATTAATTAAATGCCAACTGTGAATATCTTCTTTTCCAATGTAGGCATATTGTCACAGAAAATTCACAAACAATTCTGACTTCAGGGATTCCCTTGACAGTATGATTTGGGGGAATGCTTTCAGTATTATAAAAATAAGTAATTCTAAATATGTTTAAAACTGTTATAGAAATTAAACCAGGTGATTCCAGTATGTGACCTGCAGCAGCATTAGTTCTTATTCATGAATAATTATTATGAATAAATTAACATTCCAAATTGTAGCAGACTAAAATAGCCTCGTTTCTATAAACTATTCTTAAGAAAATAGTAAGAATTTAATGTGGTAGATTACTGCTGTTTTTATGGAACATTTTGCATTTCAGGGTGCTATTTAAAATGGACATTGAAAGCTCAAAAATCATTTAGGTGCTTTTCATGGTTTCTCATGCAGATTGCAAAATGCATTGTGTCTTTTCTCCAGTTAGTCTAGGACCAGCATAAGGATAAGCAACTGAATGATTCAGTTACCCAGAACTTCACTACTATAATATTAACATGTTGCCCTTTCCAAATCAATGGACAGGGAAACTAAGAAAAATGTGGCCCATTGCCTAGCAATTGATGAGTGTTTTCTCCAGTTCTATGGTCCCCATGTCAACTTTGGTCATCTGCCAAGGGAAAAAGAAACAGTAAAACCAACATGAAGTTGGACATTTATTTAAAAAAAAAAACCGGAGAAGCTTTTACTAAACTGAGTAAATGAAATGAGGTATTTTAAAATAACAATTTATTATCACACTTCTTACTCATGTTTATTGTGCAATGTGGGAAAAAGCACTTTAAGTTTTCCTGGGCATTTTACTACCAGGGTTCAGAGGCAGAATAGTCATTTGAGTTCTACCACTACTTTCTTCCCACAACATGTTGTTATTCAGTTTGGTCTAATGGTTAAGGCAGCAGACTAGAAACTGGAAGACTGAGTTATAGTCCCACCTTAGCCATGAAAGATAGTTGAGTGACTTTGGGTCAGTCACCCACTCTCAACCCAACTCACCTCACAGGGTTGTTGTTATAAGGAAAATAGGAGAAGGAAGGTGTCTGGATATGTTCATTACCTTGAGTTGTTTGTAAAATTAATAAAGGCAGGATACAAATAAATAACATTTAAAAGTACAAATAAATAAACACAAATTTTAAAAATGGCCCAATAAACAAAAAGGTCATGAGAAAAGACCATTGGGATCATATTATTACTAACTTTACTGTATCCCATGAAAAATATCAATCCATTTATTTATTTTATTAAATGTATTGAGTGTCCATCTTACCACAAGGAACTCAGGATGGTTTACAATATCAATTTAATCATTTGAAGTACACTGAGACAAATTTTGAATGGGGTCCCCTACTTTGCCAAGGCACATTCCCTTGAAAATGCCTTGATTACTATAAGATTACCATTTCAAGCACTTACTTTATGGGGATTTCAATGTGGATAGTGGATCACTTCACAAGTCAAACTAAACCATAATAGAGTTTCCTTGGTTTTGATTTAATGTATTGAGTGAATCCAGCTGCTTGTGATTTATTCAGTATGGTTAAACAACTGTGGTATGATGTGTGAACTCAGACAATGTGTTTGGTATCAAAGTGACATAATCAAACAACATAGCTAAATTATTAGAAGCAAGATGAAACCATTGTGCTTCAGGTGACAAATTCTGGGAAGGGAGAATTATCCTGGATCTATTAATCTCAACATACACAACCTGCATTTGAGGGTCTTAATGATCAACCAAGTAATATAAAGTGGTCTCATAGGAATTCTGGTTCCAAATTGTTTAATGCCTTCTATGTCAACAGCAAAGCCATGAATTTGGTTTGATAGCTGAAAATGACAAGGGGTTTCTGAGTTTTGCAGATGTGGTCTTCTTAGCATAATGCATAAAAAATAACTCATTTCATATGTGAGCTATTTAACTAGCTTTAAGCTTCTAAATAACTTCCTGCCAACCTGTTTAACCACCCATAAACCTGACATTTAGGGAGAAAAAATCTGTATATCCTCTTGGACTTCACTAATACTAAATCAGTGGATAAAGCTGAAATGTATCAACATTTAACTATGATGGGATTAACATTTCTTCTACAGGACACTATGAGTGGTGGTTCTGGCAAAGAGCAATACCACTGACATTTTAAAAATTATGTGTATGTAAAATTAGTCTTATCCAACACTAGATTAGCAGAATGTGGGAGGACAAGAAGAAAGGAATTTTGGTACATG
The DNA here is from genome assembly GCA_032467955.1 of Pseudoxenodon macrops. Classification (NCBI taxonomy): domain Eukaryota; kingdom Metazoa; phylum Chordata; class Lepidosauria; order Squamata; family Pseudoxenodontidae; genus Pseudoxenodon; species Pseudoxenodon macrops. Next base: position 457,078 of record JANHFT010002740.1, on the reverse strand, counting down.
GAAGCAATTCATTGTATCAGTAAGGCATTCTTGATTTCACTGAAAGGTTACTTAAAACAGGATTGACTCAGTGTAGACTGATTTCAGCTATGATAATACTGTAACAGGATTGTGCAATCACACAATAACACATCACATACTGACCATCTTGCATTGGCAAACACCCTTAGTTCTACAACCAGAAACAAAATAATCCACAAAAGAGATAGCTATCCTGTTAAAGATACTTTTTAAAAATTTAATAGGCCATATAGGTCTTCCAAGTGAAGTAATCTATTTGCAATACAGGAAGACAAACCATCATCATTACCACCAACCATAAGTTGATAGCTTAGAATAGAATTTCTTCTCATATCCAAAATGAAAAGTTTTGTTTTCCATTTTTTAAATGTTTACACCAAAAATCGACTTAGCTGCATTTGTTTTCACTGAGGTTTCAGCGAGACTGAAAATGCAACAAGAATCATAAATAATCTTCTGACATGAAGTTTAAGAACATTTCTTTAATTGTATCTAGCTGCTCATAGCTGGCAACTTAGACATGTCTTTTACGGGGCCAAAGAGATCATTCTGTGATGATTAATGGTTTCTTAATGGGTCAGTGCTAAACTTATGGCAAATGTCTTCTCTAGAATTATAGATTTTTTTCTTTTTTTGTAGATTTAATGAGCTAGTTCCAACTGTCAAATCTGATTCTAACTCTAGCTAGAAGTCATTAGTAAGTAACAATATTTTGCCTGTTTTTCCAAAATCTTGAGACCTTCACTGTGACAGTAACACTCCGTACACTACTGGTTTATCATGATAATCTAAACTTACTTTTCACTCTCAAGTCTGATGGAAGTTAACATCCCTCAATACCAATACTGAAGTAAGATCAAAATGGCAGTTAATTTTGCTTCTGCATATGAAGAATGGTGAGATACTACATTGTCATTGGCTTCTGAATACAGTGGAATGTTCTGCTATGTATTCCTGGAGATGGCTTTCAAACTAAGTTTATTCTGAAACTTTCTGCCATAGTTTCTTACCATAACTATAGACTTCTGGTTCTATGGAAAGAGCAGAAGATACCGCATAGTATTAAAATGGTTCATTCATAATTACTCAAACATAACATGTATGGAATGGAAAGTTGAATCGTGGACCACAAGCATCGCTTTTTGCTGTAGAGTAGGTGAATGTAGACTCAAGACTGCATGTGGCCCTAATAGCCTTGACCCTCCAAAGATTCCTATTCAATTGTAATTGTTAATGTGTCATAAGAGGCAAATTATTAAACCTATGTGGAATAACAATTACCGTAAACCTATGTGGAGCAAACATGGTCATTTAAAAAAAACTACTCTAATTTTAGTTAGACATGAATGTAATCATATTTATTGTCCCTTTGTTGCTATCCATTCTTGGGAGTGAAGCCTTCTCTGAAAAACCAAGGGTGGCCCTAAACTTGACTGGTGCATCTCTATCCAAGAGTATACCATTAACTCTGCTGCTTTCTGGGACAAAGAACATAGGTTTCCTGAGTGGGAAGAATGCATCATACGGATGATCTGCTTTCTTACTGCCACTTTCACTGAAACATATTTGACTGACTTCCTTTCATTCTGTTCACTCTTAAGCCAACCAAACTAGGTAAATGATATTACAAAGTTTTGAAATGAGGAGGAGGACCCCAAAATCCCTTACTGTCCCATAAGTGGATGGAATGGATAGCAAGTACCTTGGGTGGCTGAATGGCTGAAATCTTTTGAGATTCTGACATCTCATAGGAACATGTGTGCTCTCCAGGAATCCATGCTTGCTGAGGTTTAAAATGAAACGTATGTTGCTGAGTAAATAGATGTGGCTGTGTCTGATTGTTTTGTTTATCTAAGAGGCAATTTAGGATTCTCCTTGTTTATTGGAAGAAGACCCAGAAGATTCTTATAACAAGACATTTTTAAAAACCCAACAACTGTGGTGACATGTGACAATTTTCTTCTGTTATCCTAAGGGTTGCATTAAGGGGCCATACAAAGAAGACGTTCTTGGCTATCCAGCCTGTCCAGATTTGCATTGATAATAGCTTCAGTCATGGAAAAAGGAAAGAAAAGGAAAAAATGAAGCATTTCCCTTATCTGGATCTATCTAATGTAGATTCTTTTATGAAGTGCTAAGCAGACAAAGAGCAGGGAAAAAGAGGAGCAATTGTTTTGAAATAACTTTTAAGTGCTTCCCTGTAATCTCAGAATCAAACATCGCAATGCAATAAATGTGTTGTGTTAAACATCTATTTTCTATTTATTTAAAATAGAAATCATGGCAGGGAGAAGACTACAACTCAGACTCTGGTATGCACAAATTAACCCTTGCATGCACATAGCAATCCAGTTTAAAATTGCAACTAGATTTTTCACTGGAAGGAGGTACAATTTTCATTTGGGAAGAAGTTTAACCAATCTTTCCTATGCATTAGAATCTGAATTCTTATCCTTTTCCCCCAGGGCTGTCATGCAGAGCAGAGAAATTAGATAGGTTAAATGCAAGCAGTATTTCATATCTAATTCGGCATTCAAAACCACGTATAAACCCCCAATCCTGCTATTCAGCTGCAAATAATCATTCCTTTATAATGCTGGAGATGTTTTCTCTATTTTTTGTACCTCTGGGCTTCATACATTATATTTAGATTAGGTGAAGAATGTACTACAGTATTATAAAACTCAGTTACCTCTAATAGTGTTTCTTCCATATCAGTTCTTCTTTCTATACTTGCTGCCATTATTTGTTTAATTCCTTACCAGTGGTATCAAATGGGAGTGGGATATTATATAGAATGAAAACATCAGGAACAGGATTCAGATAATAATATGATCACCATATTATAAAAAATATGTTGAGATTCTGGAAAGAGTGCAGAAAAGAACAACAAAGATGATTAGCGGTGTGGAGGCTAAAACATATGGAGAAAATTGCAGCAATTGGGTATGTCTAGCCTAGTGAAAAGAAGGACTGTGGGTGACATGATAGCAGCGTTCCAATATTTGAGGGTTGCCACTGAGAAGGGTTGGTGGTGGAGAAATCTATTTTCCAAAGCACCAGAAAGCAAGACAAGAAACAATGGGTGGAGACTAATCAAAGAGAGAAGCAACCTAGAACTAAGAATAAATTTCCTAACACTGACAACAATTAACCAGTGGAACAACTTGCCTTCACAAGTTGTGGGTGCTCCATCACTGAACAGCCAGTTGTCTCGAATAGTGTAGGGCAGTGATGGCTAACCTTTTTGTCATCATGTGCCAAAAGCGGACGGAGCATGGGGGGTCACATGCATGTGTGCCCACACCCATAATGCAATGTGCCCCACCTCTCGCGCATGCATGTGTGACCCCCTATCTCCCCACCACCACTTATGGAACGCGATAGCACAGTGGGTTTTTCACCCTCCCAGGCTTTAGAGGCTTTCTAGGAACCTGGGGAGGGTGAAAACAGCCTTCCCCTCTCCCCCGGAGGCCCTCTGAAAACAGGAAACAGGCCATTTCCAATCTTCCAGTGGGACTGAAAGGCATGGTTTTTGCTCTCCCCAGCCTCCAGAGGCTTTCTAAGAGTCTGGGGAGGGCGAAAACGGTCTCCCCCACCCCCCAGAATTCCTCTGGAGGCCAGAAACGCCCTCCCAGAACCTCCACATGAGCCATTTACTTACCTCAAAATGGGCCACATGGGGACTCCTGGGAGAGGAAGGGGCACAGCCAGCCAAAAATCAGCTGGCCAGCATGCGCATGCATAGTGGAGCTGATCTACAGCAATGGCTATTGTGCCGGCAGATATGGCTCCACGTGCCACCTGTGGCATGCGTGCCATAGGTTTGCCATCACGGGTGTAGGGTTTCCTGCTTGATCAGGGGATTGGACTAGAAGACCTCCAAGGTCTTTTCCAACTCAGTTATTCTGCTAAATTGCTCTACCGAGACGGCAGTTGATATTAGTGGATATACAACTATGTTAAAAAAAATTCTAAGTGGCATTTTCTTTTAAGGAATACACTTGAGATCAAAGTATCAATTTTATTGTTTTTGCCTTTTTAGGGACAAAGGTTATATATTTTGAACAGCTACATCTAGAAGAAACCAATACATTAATACATTGCTTATTAATTGTAAGGAAGGAGCAATGGGGAAAGCCTTCCTACTGATTTCTACCTCTTACTGGTTGTTAAAGGGCAAACAATTTATTCATAACAATGTGTCAAATTCTAATTTGAGTATCAAAAGAATGCAATAATAATAATAATTTATATTTAGCAGGGATAAACAAGTGGTCATCACCAGTGAACATACTCAAGCTTTTCAGTTTGCGGCTGCTATAAAAGTTTATTATGCAGTGATAATATGGTTTCTGCGGCAGGTGTGGTAAGATTGCTACCCAGAGTTTTCTCCATCACATTCTCATTTCTTTAAGGCAGCTCTTTTGTTCTTTATAATTTGTAGCTACCAACAATTATTCCTTCTGTAGTGTTTATTCTACAAAATAAGGAGGAATCCTGAAACCTGATACATTGTGGAATGTCAACTTTCTATCTTATTATTTTGAGAGGAAGGGACCGGAAGGGAGGGAGTGGGAGGAGGAAGGAAGGAAGGAAGGAAAGAAGGAAGGAAAAGAAGGGAAGAAAGGAAGGAGGGAGGGTTGAATATTGCTTACTTACCCCAGCTCTACAGTATATCTTTTGGCTCCCTGGTATGTATTAACTCTCCAACTACCCAACTTGTTTCAAACTGGAAATGGTCCAACTCAAGTCTTATTCCATATTTCCATTTCAGAAAAACTGAGCTCTATTCCCATCAGAAAAAAATTCACAGTTCTCAGAGTTCCCAGAAATGTTTTGCTGAGATACAGTCCATTTTTCCTCACTTTCTCTAATAACTCCTTATGCTGCCCAATGAATGTTTGAGTACATGAAAATTAGAATGTGAATATTGGGGGGGGAGGGGAGAAGATGTTTCCTAATGCATACATAATATGTACAAGAGTATTTCTACCATTAGGACTAGACCTGGACCTGGTATGTGACTTTGCTTAAGAGAACAAAAATAAGAAAAAGACTAACATAATTATTATTTTAAAAGTAATTAATGAAATATTTCCAAGAAGAACCAATAAAGGAGAATATTTATACCTCAGGGTTGAAATGAGGGCTCCATGGTTCTCTCTGCGTTTGCTTGTTTGCTTGCAGATATTTCATTACCCAAACTAGGGAACATCATCAGTGCTAGTAAGGAGTGGGTTTTGCTCTCAGTTTGTGTTCTAGTGGCTTTCCCTATCATTGTTGTTCCATGAGAGATAAATAAATCAAAGGACTAAGTAAAACTATGCAGATAGTCCTCAACTTACAACCATTCATTTAGTGACCAAAGTTACAACAGCACTAAAAAAGAAGTGACTTATGACTGTTTTTCACACAACCATTGCAGCATCCCCATGGTTATGTGATCAAAATTCAGATTCACTTAACAACTATGGTGTGTTATTAGCTTAACAACTGCAGTGATTCACTTAACAGCTGTGACAAGAAAGTTCATAAAATGGGGCAAAATTCACTTAACAACTGGCTCACTTAGCAACAGAAATTTTGGGCTCAATTGCGGTCATAAGTCCAATACTATCTATAATTAAACTATTGCCTTTAAACAAAGGATTTCAATAACTGTGGTAGAAGGAATGAATGTTGGCTGGGAAACAAATGATATAAGAATAGGTTGACTGAGTTAGTCATTCATAAGAGATAATTCTGTCTCACACAGATCCATTCAAGTAAGAAGTCCAGTAGACACTGAGATGTAATTGTAGGTAAAAGAAAATATAACTCACCCCACCCAGCCCACTATTATGATTGGGTGAACTTGTAAAATAATCACAAGTGCCACTCCAATTTCCCACTCCTAATTCCTCTTTCAGCAAAATATTCTCCTTTATTGGCCTCAGTTCCAGTAGGTGTTAATGGTCCTGCAGGGTTTGGTACTCTCTCCACTCCTGTTTAATCAAATAAAGGAGAATATTTGTTGAAATGAGGGATCCTTGGTACTCTCAGAGCATCTTCGTTCTCTTGCAAATGTTTCATTACCCAAACACATCAGTGCTAGGTTTTTTCACTCTCTTTCTTGAGCTACAGTTGATTGGAGATTTGTATCTGGTAGGTAAGGCATGCAGTAGTAGGCATTCATAGAGGAAGAAAAGTTGTTCTTCGGTGGAAGTGTGACTGCAGGCAATTTTTCTCATTTGCGTGTTGTATAGCACTGATGATACTACTTAGTTTGGGTAATGAAACATAAAAATGAAAACAAGCAAGCTTATAGAGCTTATAGAGCACCAAGGACCCTTCACTCATTGTTTAATATCTACATGAAGGTACTGGGTGAGACCTTCCATCACCACTGAGTAAGTTAACATCAACACATTGATGATTCCTAGCTTTATATCTACATCGACAGCAAACCAAGCAATGCTATTTATATCCTGTCTTGGTGTCGGAAAGCTGTGGGATGTTGGGTAGGGAACAACAGACTTCAGCTCAACTCTGGCAAAACTGAGTGGCTTTTGGTTTGGGGACTTCCAGGGATTTATCCTTTTTTTTGTTATGAATGGAGTAGCTCTGCCTCAAACAGATTGTGTGTGGAATCTGGGCCTCTGGCTTGAAGAGTAGGCGAAAACCCTGGCCAGGAGGGCCTTTGTAGAACTTCATGTGGTGCACCAGTTGCACCCTTTCCTGGATCAGGAGGCTCTGCTCTCAGTCCCTCATGCCTAGGTGATCTCCTGAATCAGGGGTGGGCTCTGTTTCTTTTTGCTGCCGGTTCGCTCAGGGTAACGCTGCATGTGCACACATGCAGAAATAAAAAACTAGCTTCTGTGCATGCGCAGAAGCAAAATCCAAGATGGTGGGTCCCATGGAGACACCGATGGAACCGGCTCCATGACGTCACCATGGAGTTACTACCAGTTCTATAGAACCAGATAGAACCAATAGGAACCCACCTCTGTCCTGAATGGATCACTTCATGTGCTCTACATGGGACTGGCCTTGATGCGAATTTAGAGTCTGCATCTGGTCCAAAATGCAGCAATGTGGGCAGTTATGTGCACTCCTTGAGTTGCATTGACTACCGGCATGCTTTCAGATGCAATTCAAAGTACTGGTAATGATCTATAAAGCTCTACATTCTATGAGGCCAGGATGTTTGAGGAACCATCTCTTTCCATTTACATCTGTCCATCCCATTCAGTCCAAAAGGATAAACATGTTATGTGTCCTGTCATCTAAGGAATAACAGTGTCATCATGCTGGAGACTCTAGTAGGAGAGCCCTTTCAGTAGTTGTACTGAATGGGATGCATGATTATATTCACTGCTCTGATTATGTTTTGTGTTAAACTGAGCTTTTAAGTGATGGTTTTAATATGGGTGTATATTTATTACATTTTATATTTGTATTCCCAATGTAGTTTTTAATTGTTCTGTGCTACCCAGGGTCTCATAAATAAGAAGTATGGCTATACAAATCTAATAAGTAAATAGCAGTCTAGAAAGAGAAGGGGAAGCAAATAAATAATGTAATGGTGCAAATGTTGCCATTTATGTTCTGCATTGATTATTGTGATGCAAAGAATATTTTATGACCAGCTGAATACCCATGCTCCGCTATGAAACTATGTGATCAGGATTGATAAATTGACACAGGTTGAAAATTAATGAGTACTCCTCGACCTCTCCTCTCTTCCTCAGCCTTGCCACACAGAAGCCTCCCTTATGCTATCCCCTTCTCTCTCTCAGCCTTGCCACACAGAAGCCTCCCTTATGCTATCCCCTTTGCTCTCTCAGCCTTGCCCCACAGAATCCTCCCCTATCCTATCCCCTTTGCTCTCTCAGCCTTGCCCCACAGAAGCCTCCCCTATCCTATCCCCTTCTCTCTCTCAGGATTGCCCCACAGAATCCTCCCCTATCCTATCCCCTTTGCTCTCTCAGCCTTGCCCCACAGAAGCCTCCCTTATC
>JANHFT010002740.1:421031-437213 GCA_032467955.1 Pseudoxenodon macrops | reverse complement strand
TGCACCGCCCTGAGTCTTTCGAGAGAAGGGCGGTATAAAAATTTAATAAATAAATAAAATAAATAAATAAATAAATATAGTCAAATTTCCTATGAAAACATGCTCCCAATCTCTTGACTTTCTGCAAAAGGGTAAAAACCTGTTTGTGTAGCCTTACTTGGGGAACAGAGAGGCTCCCAAAATCATGCGGCTGGTTGTCCCCATGGAAACCACCAGGCCCCCCTCCCCCATCTGTATTAACAACTGCTAACCTCCCCATCTTGGAACTCTCCATCTTTTGTATTTTTATAATGTTGCTTTATATTTTTAAAATAATTTGTAAAAATTATTCAGTTTTTAATTTTATTGATTAAATTGTACGCTAACCAGAGCCCCTCTCTGCGAGAGATGGGCAGTTAAGAACTGTGTAATATAAATAAATAAATAGGTTCGTGCCATCATTTGCATGCTCAATTAATGTGTGGTGACGATCTATTCACACTGTGAAGAGATTATTTAATCTAGATACTGCAGTCTCTCTACATCTACATCTACGCATTAGTTTTGGAGCTTTGATTGTCATCATTTAGATTCTTTACAAAATATCTCAGAGTTGGGATCCACAACAGCTCTTTATTTCTAGCTTTAAACTGAAACAACCTTTTTCTTATTGCTATCTATATCCCATTTGAACCAATAAAAATTATCCCATTTGACACAAGCAGCTGCTGATTCAACTCTAAACATTTGGGGGAAATAATGATTATCTCCTCCTGTCTGAATTAGAGGACAGAATCCAACTTGACTGTCCTGATCAAGAGGGAGTGCTTACTTGATAGTTCAGCAGCTTTTAATGCCATCAGTCATGGCAGCTCTGAATCAGCTCCTGCTCCTATCTGAGAGAATAACATTGGAAAACCATAGAACTGTTTTCTTACAGGCTTAGTACTAACACACACTTAGTACTAACACACAACTTGTCCAGACACATACACATACTCTCAACTTTCTTTCATCTTTTTTTATTTCTGTTTTGAAATTATTGTAAACCGCTTCTGGATCTTCTATAATACAAAATAGCATAGAAATGTTTTAATAAGTTATCCGCCTTTAAAAGGATACATGTTTTTTCCTGGTTTTCTGCTACTAGTCATATAATTTTTCTTTAGTTAGAGTGTACAGGGCTAATGTACAGGGCTAAAGGTTAGGGAATATTCTGTAAAACGATGCTTCTCAAATTTGGCAGCTTGAATTTATGTGGACTTCAACTCCCAGAATTCCCCAGCCATAACTACCTGGATTCAGGATGCATGGGTTGTAAAAAGGAGGGAAATAGCCAAATCTTCTGAAAAGAGACCTCTCTGATTACCCTTAAGGCAAATAAAATTCACTGTTTGCTTTGTATGAAACTGATTATATGTAGGCTGTTCTTGTAGAATAGTGGTATGTTTTTGATTTGCTGTTGCTTTTATAAGCATTGTAAAATCAGGTGCAAATTTAGAGAAGATCTATAAAATATTAGACAGTAGTCTGTGCTATATGAGGATTTGCCAAACAATTTAATGCTTCTGGAAGAAGTAGTTCTATGTTAACATCTAACATCTCCTCCACCACCCAGTTCCAGATGTGAATGAGTTGGGGTAATAAGTTGCTCACATTCAAAGAATATAGTCTAAAATCAAGCAGCTTCTGCAGTGATAATAAATAAGCAAGGGAAAGCATTGAAAACTGTAATACAGAGTCCATGGTGGTTTTCTTCCATATAATGACCTTCAGCTGTGTTCAGATTACAATTCTGGAATTTATAAAGTCCTCCCAACCTACAGTACTTGAAAAGCACTGATATAGAGGCAGTACAAATTGAAATACCTAAATTATCCATTCCAATGCATAAAAAAGAAAATGAAAATAAAATCTTAAATTGCTTAGCCAGAACATTTTTTCCTAATTAGAACTCACACCCTTCTTTCGTAAGATAGTGCATAACTAAAAAGTCCATTTTTCTAGCATTCTCACCAGATGAATTTTTACAATAACTTGGGCCTAATTCTGCTTTGGTTTATCCACTGCTAATCCCTCTTTTGATCCAGAAAATATTTTACAATATTTGCTTGCATGCCTTGGTTTAGCTTTGCCTAGAATATGAACTGATATATTCATTGACAATACAAACATTATCTCAATTATGTTTTAGCTGATAAAATGAGTATCTGTGGTGTTACTGTTATGTCATATTTTGAGGTTCCTTAAAAATGTTTTCTGCCGTCAGTAAGTTTATCTTTTTCTGTTCTTGCTACTTAAGAGCCTTTTACTTGGAGCTGTTAGGAATTTAACATGGATGGGAAAGGCTTTACTTTTTTAGATATTTATTTTTATAGATATTATATTGTTGAGACATGTATATCTTCCAAATAATTGATTGAATCATCTGTTATTCTCTTAATGCATCTCTTAACATCTCTTATTTTGCATATAAAGATAAATCATGTGTCCATAGTTCCATTGATTTCTAACCATTCAGTTATTAGGTGGGTTAATGCCATAAGACACCCAAACAATATATAAACTTATGTGCTCTTTTCAAAACCATCTAGCTGTTTCCTGACTCACTTGAGTTTATTTCTTTTATCTATATGGCAGGTAGTAGGGAAGCAGCCTTCGTCTACGCAATCTCCTCAGCTGGGGTTGTGTATGCCATCACCCGGGCCTGCAGCCAAGGCGAGCTGAAAGCCTGCAACTGTGATCCCCATAAGCGAGGCCGCTCCAAGGATGACAGAGGGGACTTTGACTGGGGGGGCTGCAGTGACAACATCAATTACGGCATAAAGTTTGCAAAGGACTTTGTGGATGCCAGAGAGAAAACAGTGAAAGATGCCCGTGCTTTAATGAATCTGCATAACAATCGTTGTGGCAGAACGGTTAGTAATGCCATCCTTAGATTGGAAGGAGGCAATTTCATTTTTTGTAGCATAGGGCTACAATATGAATGAATGAATGAATGAATGAATGAATGAATGAATGAATGAATGAATGAATGAATGGAGAGAGAGGAGCACATCTAAAAGCCACAAAACGGTTGACTGATAGCATGTCAGCATCATTGGCAGATGGATTGGGCTGAACCTTTTTACTTTGATGGGTTTGGTATTTAAAATGAATAATTGGAACAGTGAAATTTGTTGGAAAGGTGAAAATGAAACAAAAGAAAGCCCCAAAATTAGTTTTTACTGCTAAAGCATAATGTGGAGATAATATTATACTTTGAGAGAGGAATAAATTATACAACATGGTCTTAGGGATTATATAACCATTCCCATATTATTATCTTATGCTTTGTAGCATTTTGTAACCAACCAGAGAACTTTTCAGACAACAAGAAATAACAGCATCACCAACTTCACAAGCCTAGGAATTTGTTAGGAACTGGAACTTTGAACCCTCTTCAGATTCTTAGTCACATTCAAATAATTTTCAGTTCACTTTGATTAAAAGGTACTATCAATGTTTAAATAAAGTATAAATAAAACAGGAAAGAGAAATAGGCAGCTCAAGGCAATAATTGAGCTTTCTAATTCTCTCTCTCTTTCTCTCTCTTACACACACACACACAAACACCAAATAGGAAGTTTTTAGCACCAATAGCTGCCACTTCAGTAAAACCAACGTAAGATAGTTATTGCATCCTGGCACTAAATTTTTTTTAAATCTCCTTTCATTCAAATACTTATAGATACACCTTCCAGCAGAAACATTTTTATAAGGTCACTGAAGGTCACTTCTATTATCTTTCAGTTAGAATGATTCTCAGCTCTAATTGACCAGATAGAGATGTATCACAAAAGAGCAGGTGTAAGTATTGTTCATAGGTCTGGAAGGTCATCATTGTAACTAGCAAAGATCTAAGTAGAAATACCCAATCTAAGAAATAAAGCAGAATCTCTCAGAAACAGAAGCAGCCATTCTGAGTATTATTAAAGCAATTTTTGTCTGTTCTACCTTAGATCTGCTACTAAACCTTCTATTTCAGGCTGTGAAGCGTTTCCTGAAACTAGAATGCAAATGTCATGGTGTCAGTGGTTCCTGCACCTTAAGGACTTGCTGGCTGGCAATGTCAGACTTCCGCAAAACAGGAGATTATCTTCGGAAAAAATACAATGGTGCCATCCAAGTGACTATGAACCAAGATGGCTCTGGATTTACTGTGGCCAATAAGAACTTCCGGAAGCCCACAAAAACTGACCTTGTATATTTTGAGAACTCTCCTGATTATTGTGTGATGGATAAATCTGCAGGTAAAACAATATTTTGAAATTTTGCTTATATTGGTCTTCCCTAGTTTTAGCACCTAGATTTCAGAAGGACAGATTTAAACTCCTCCAATTTTATGATGGTTGGGGAATTCTTGGAATTGAGATTCACACATCTGGAAATTATCCTGTTTAGGAAACAGTGACTTAGACACTAACATTGTAGGAAGGATTCCTTGTCTTCAGAATTCCTATCTGCATGAAAATTCCCATGGAAATTAGCATTTGAAGTGTAAAGTGTGCTTGTTGTTTGTTTGTTTTGTCAAGCACATTAGATCAAGTGTATTAGATAATATATATAAGTATAAACATAATTTGAATACATAAAATGAATATGAATAAAAGGGAACATTAGGACAGGGACGGTAGGCATGCGTGTGCGCTTTTGCACGCCCCTTACAGATCTCTTAGGAATGGGGTGAGATCCACAGAAGACAGCCTAAGGTTAAAATTTTGGGGATTTGGTGATGAAACCACAGTCAGGTAGTGCATTCCAGGCATTAACCACTCTGTTGCTGAACAGAGTGATTTTCTTCAATCAAGTTTGGAGCAGTTTACTATAAGTTTGTATCTGTTTTGTGCTCATGTATTGTTGTAGTTGTAGTTGAAGTAATCATTGACTTGTATGACATTGTAGCAGATACTTTTATGAACTATGCTTAGGTCATAAAGAACGCGGCATAGTTCTAAATTGTCTAAGCTCAGAATTTCAAGCCTGGTGGCCTAAGGTATTCTGTTACGAGCAAAGGAGTGGAGGACTCTTCTTGTGAAATATCTCTATAGACACGCTCAATTGCATTAATGTCCGATATGCAGTGTGGGTTTCAGACAGGTGAGCTGTATTCCAGAATTGGTCTAGCAAATGTTTTGTATGCTCTGGTTTGTAGTGTAATATTACCAGAGAAGAAGCTATTTTTTACAACTTTTAATGCCTTTTTGGCGATGTTGTTACAGTGTGCTTTGGCACTTAGATATGAGTACTCCAAGGTCCTTGACAGAGTGAGGGTTGTCTACAAGGTCATGTCCACTCAGCTTGTATTTTGTGCTTTGATTCTTTTTGCCAATGTGTAAGAGAGAGCGTTTGTGGATTGAGATTGAGACCAATATTACTCACCAATATTTCTTATTTCATACCTTGCTTGAGGCAGGGATATTATACTGACACTAGTGTATGTAGAATTGTTGTTAGAAATTATAGTTAGAAATAGTTGTTAGAAATTATTCAGGCCAGATTTTGAGCAAACTTTATTGTATTATTACTAATTTAAGTGCATTTCTAGAATTTGCTCTGATAAATTCTATTAAAAAATTAATTCTATAATTCATTTCAAAAAGTGACTTCAATTCTTTGTTTCCCAAGATCCAATGCCAACATCATGCAAGATTAAATAAAGCTATTCTTTTCTTACAGGTTCACTAGGAACTGCTGGTCGTGTGTGCAACAAGGTATCACGCGGGACTGATGGATGTGAAGTCATGTGTTGTGGCAGAGGTTATGATACCACTCAAGTAACTCGAGTCACTAAATGCGAGTGCAAATTCCATTGGTGCTGTGCTGTTCGCTGCAAAGAATGTGAAGACACCATAGACATTCACACGTGTAAAGCACCAAAGCGTGCAGAATGGATTGATCAAACTTGAGACAGTGCTGGACAGATCCAGAAAAGGAAAGGAAAGCTGGTGCTGTACCATCTCTGGGCCTGAGAATTCTGGGAGTTATAGTTCAACTGCATTGCATTTATTTAACTCATTCTGAAAAAAACAAAGAGAAGATTATATTTCCCAAGGGGCATTAGTGGACTCCTTTGCCCACCAAGCCGATTTTCATATCCCTACTTTTTAAAAAATGAATTAGCAAATGCGAGTGAACTGTGCAGCTTTCTCTGCTTGGTATTACTGTTCCAAAATGGGAAAGTGAAGTTGCTGATAAACATAGGACGTTAAGAATCAGGCTGTGATTTAGTGCCTCATTCTAAAAAAAAAAGTTTACACAGTAAACTATGAATACCATATGCACCCAAAAGTAGGAAAAAACAACCACAGTTTTTTTTTATCCAACCCGGAATAAGCACATTATTTTAATCTTTCAAACAGAGGTCAACATGCCTGCATTATGGACACCAGCTGAAAAAGAGCAACTTTGTGTAAATGGACTTTCATTATATTCCCTCTCCAACTGAAATTAAACTATGGAAATATAAAATTGTTTTCAAAAAGAAAATCAATTCTACAGAGAGGACAGAATAAAAAAAGATGAAAGAAAGTTGAGAGTATGTGTATGTGTCTGGACAAGTTGTAGGTTCTAAAAGAAGCTAATATAACATTTGTTTAAAATAAATCTACTTATTATATGCATTACTTTAAATACTTCAGATAAACAGAATACAAAAGTATTACCAGAAAAATATGCTCTTGGACTTGGTGAATTTCTGCACTTACGATCATTCATGTCTAATGGGATAAGAGTTGGGTAAGTCTAGTTCTTCATTATTGTTTCAACTCTGTAAACTCTGGGTTTTTGACCACTGAATCAAAGCAACATTCTTGAGAAATAGGACATCATTATAACTTCAAGATAACAAGAAATATCTGCAATCGTGGTTTTTATAATCTCTTTTCTTTTCCTTTTTTCGCCATGTCTCATTGTGGCCATTCTGATATTCTACCTTTTCCCACAGCCTGACAAGCTGTGTTTGGGACTCCACTAAGTTTATCATGTACTACCACTGTCGTATCCTTGGCTTCTTTTTGCTTCTAGAACCATTGGAATGGAATAAAAAAAATTAAACGTCTGGTCCCGGTGACCATCCCAGATTGGAATCTGGAAAAAAAAATCAGTCTCCAACATAATAAGTAACATTATTACTTTGGAAATCTCACAAAAGTACACAAAAACCCAAACATAATCTGATTATTTTTGGACCAGCTGGTCCAACAGCATGCAGACTTTTGAATGCCCCACAAGTCACCCAAGTAACACCACTGCTGCATGAGCTGCACTGATTTCTAGTTTGCTTTCTGGGTGCAATAATAGTGCTAGTTATCATTTGTAAAGTCCTACATGGCACAGGGCCAGGTTACTTGTGGGACCACCTCTCCTGGAGGGTATTTGCCTGTCCTACTAGGATAGATAGATGGGCACAATCCAGATCCCTTCCCTTCAATATTGCCACTTGATGGGACCTTGGAGCTGCACCTTCTCAGTAGCTCCTCCAGCCCTTTGAAAAGCTTCCCACTTGAGATCTGAGGGATCTCTTCCCTTTTAGCTTTCTGGAGGACTGTGAAAGACTTGGATTTTCCTCAAGTCATTTACCCAGGCAGGACACAATAGAGCCACAGTCAGACTAAATGAATCTGTGTACCTTTGTTAAGAAGCAAGTTCCAATGGGAATTATTCCTAAGTAAAATGTATACAATATTTATATCTTACTTCAGGTAACATAATATTCGGTACTGTTAATAACATTTGATGATGCCAAATACTCAACCATTTGTAAAACGTTCCAGTTTTAATCTACAGCATTTCCAAGCAGGTCTATGAAAGACAACTGAAACCCTGGAGAGCAACTGCCTATTATGATGAGTCCTGGACTAGATAGGCCTGTCATGTAGCAGAGGCTAAGACTGTTTTCTATGTACTAATTCCCTACTGTCAAATGGCTGCTTTTTCTCAGAAGCAGGAGGATTGGAGATAATAGCTTTATAAAAGCAGAACAATCCAGAATTTAGAGAAAAGTTTGTCTCCTGTCTGGGAAGAGTATCTAAAATCAACAGTGGATTGACCTTAATGAAAATTATCAGCACTGTTAACTTCTCTGGTGCTCTGGTTGGTAAAGAAAACCCTATGCTTATTTAAAGTCCCACATTTTAATTTGAAAAGAAGCTTTCCCATCTTCTGGAAGATATTTGATATCTATATATTTTAGGAGGTGTAAAGGTAAAACATTGTACTTTTCAGGGTGCTGCAGCAGCTGTTGCTGTTCTCACTGTTCAAATCGAAAACAACAGGATCATTTGGTAAATTCTTGCCAGCCGAGAATGATTAAATGGCAACTATATATAAAACCGGCTTCCTATATGCCACTCACCTTTTAAATCTGTTTTTTAACAATTAGGAAACGAGATCATCATTAGATCATCTCTTATGAAATGGTCTACTGAAAGGCTGCCAAAGCTATGAAAAGGGATGTTCACAAAAAGGGAATAGTTCTAAGAAATGTTAAGATTAAATGACACACAGGTTTCCAGTCTATATTACAGAAAATAGCAGAAGACCTAAGAACATCATTCTTTGCTTCCATAGCAACAAGCAGCTCAACTTTGAAAATGCCCTATCATTGCAAGGTCATAACTCATATTCTTTTATAGCATTGTATTGGCATAGTTTGCTATTCACCTATGAAAGCTTTGATTATGAGACTGCATCACAGGCAATATGAACAAGATGGAGTTTGGGGTATATAAAAAAAGGAGAAAGTATCAGTCTTGCATTTTTACATTCAAAGACTTTCTTACATTTATTTTCACTCTGAGTAATACTGCTTTTAAAATTCCTTGGCCTGTTTTTATCATGTTTTCATTGAAATCTGTAATACATTTCTGCATTCCATAGTTGACATTTCAAAACTGTTCTTCACCTGTCCCAGTTATCTTTGCTTGGCCTACTTACACATAATAATATTTTATTTCATTTTTTATTTTTCCTCCTCCTATTTTCCCCACAACAAACAACTCTGTGAGATGAGTTGGGCTAAGACAGAGTAACTGGCCCAAAGTCAGCCAGCAGCTTTCATGACTATGGTGGGACTAGAAGTCATGGTCTCCTGGATATAGAGGTACTTCTTTAGAACATTCTAAAATATTTCATGTACATTATCTCAGCCATCCTTATAATCAGCAATATAATATAGAACAATGTCATTACTTAAGCAGCAGCTTAAGAAGAAATTGAAGCTAAGGGACTGCAATTGGACAAACAGAATCTTCTACATCATTAAAAGAACAGAAAAAGGATATAAATTATGTTTCCCATAACCATTGAGGCTCTACTTCTCATTAAACATTTTTAAACTCAGAATAAGTGTGAGTGCATTATTACACCAAAAACCAATTCTAAATAAAATATGACATATATTTAAACTGCAAAAAATAATAAATATATATCACATTCTACACTATTTTTTCTGCTTTCTGAATTCTCCCTTAAACTATTTTTATAACTTTAACAATTTAAAGAACATATACTATTTAGTTAATCTGGTGTTTTATAAAATTTGCAGTAAGAAAATCAAGAATTGGAGTCTTCCCTTCTCATGTTTCTACATAAAAATCCTAATATAATAAAGTAAGAATATATTGATCATTAATTTATGGCAATTAACCATGAAACATACAATGACTATATACTACCTCTGTCATATGCGTCTAGATATTATTTGTTGAGGAATGAAGTAGAAAATAATCTTGCATTGTCTTTTACTTTTGGATTTAGCCTAGGAATCTCACTGTCCACTGGTGGACTAGCAGCTGTTTATTTATTCTTATTGTTTAGGGATATCGCTTGCTCCCAATATTCCTGTTAGTTGAAGTACCTCTACCAAAAACAAACAATGTCAACATTTATATTATCACTGCATTTCCAATTCTTCTATTTATTTTCCGCACTTATTAGTTTAATATGATGAAGTGTAATCATGTAGTCAAATTATAATAAAGTTACATTCATTCATGAAACTGCAATAGAATCCTCTTTGGAAATAATTTAATAGCAACATTGATGACAATTGCAATATATTTTGTTCTTCTGGTTTAAAATGTCTATTACAGCCAGGAAACAAAATCAAATCATTCATGAGGGGGGGAAATGCCACAATGGACCAGTTTCTCAACATCATTCAATATATCTGTCCTTCTGACTGAGATCATATGATCTCAATTAGAATCATGAAAATCAACATCTCCATTCATGATTGTCATATTGTATTAATTTTGTTTGGAAAATGTATCAACAATTTTAAATAGTTAAAAATACAGTTAACTTTCGATTTATGACCACAATTGAGCCCAGGACTTCTGTTGTTGACAGGTGTT
The DNA here is from genome assembly GCA_032467955.1 of Pseudoxenodon macrops. Classification (NCBI taxonomy): domain Eukaryota; kingdom Metazoa; phylum Chordata; class Lepidosauria; order Squamata; family Pseudoxenodontidae; genus Pseudoxenodon; species Pseudoxenodon macrops. Next base: position 426,837 of record JANHFT010002740.1, on the reverse strand, counting down.
AAGTCAGTTTTGCTTCATTTTACAACTTTTCTTCCCACAGATGTTAAGTGAATCACTGCAGTTGGTAAATTAGTAACATGGTTGTTAAGTGAATCTGGCTTCCCCATTGACCTTGCTTTGCAGAAGGTCACAAAAGGTGATCACATGACCATGGGACACTGCAATTGTCATAAATGTGAACCAGTGGCCAAGCATCTGAATTTTGACCATGTGACCATAGGGATTCTGTGACAGTCATAAATGTGAAAAATGGTCATAAGCCACTCTTTTCAAAGCCATTATAACTTTGAACAGTCACTAAATGAATGATTCTAAGTCGAGGACTACCTGTATATTAAATAATTTGTAATACTTCATGGACAAGTCCTTTAAAATGTAGAACTTTCCTTTTTATGATGATTGTTAACTGTTAAGATGGGCTATTCAAATTCTGAGAAAAATTCAAACAGCATCAACTTTTGAAATGTGTCTAATGCCAAAATAATGTTTATTCATCAGTTCTACATTGGCTAATTATAATCAATAAATGAGCAGAGGCTATAGTGACTGCAGTTCTTTTGCTTTCTTTTGTTACACCATATGCCAAAGGTATATCAGCTTTCCACCCCCCACCCACCCCCGGTTTTAAGAAATTTTGGCACAACTCATAGCTTTCACAGCTTTAAGAGTATTCATTAAATCTATTTGATGTGATATGCCTAATTAATTTAAGTATTTGAAATTAAATTGGTTCTTATGCATTAAAATTGCATTGTTTATCCCTCGTACCAACTATTACTCATTCTTTTTTATTTTTTTTAAAATAATCAAGAGAAGCTGATAACTTAATAATAAAACAAAACGAAATTGCTGCACAAAAATATTTCTGGCTTCCAACACTCTATTTCAGCTACTGCTTTAAAATGAGAAATTACTCTGCTGTTCTTTTATATTGTCTTCCAATATATATGTGTGTATTTGTTACTTAGTGTAATTGCTTTGATGCTGATCAATTCATCCATGTTATTTATTTATGTATTTGTTTATTTGTCTGTTTGTTTATTACTTACTTACATACATACTTACTTAATTTATTGTTACACTTCTATACAACCCATCTTACCTGCCTAGAGGTAATTTTGAGTGGCTTACAAACATTAAAAGCCACTAAAACATTAAAGCAATAATCCATATATACACACATAGAAAATACTTGTTCTTATCTTTTTCCCCCCCTTCAGACTACGTAGTCAAATGCTCCAGGAGGCCTGTTGGTTAGAATGCTGGCAAGTTCAATTTGTTAGAATGCTGACAAGTTCAATTTGTGCCTGAATGTAAAGTAAAGCGGTTAAGTAAATAAGTGCAGCTGGCAGTTTTGGTTAAGGCTGCTCCTAGTGAAGGTTCATTCTATACACTAGAGCAGTGATGGTGTACCTTTTCGGCAACAAGGACCCAAACTGGAATGCACATGCACACACATGCAAAGGAACATTGGAATCCCGGAGACCAGCTGGCCAGTGCGCATCCATGCTCTAAGCGCCATTGGGTTTATGGCACTTCAATGTGCATGAAAACCAGCTGGCCAGCATGCATGTGTGCGCCAGAAACCAGAAGAGCTGCTGGCGATGGCACACATGCCCACCGAGGGGGCTCTGTGTGCCACCCTCTGGCATGTGTGCCATAGGTTCGCCATAACGGCACTAGAGCCTTGGACAGGCAGTAGAAGAACTTTGCATAACACTTGCTGTACCAATGACTGAAATTCCTGCAATCATCCAGAAAGTGTTATACAAATACCAAGCATGATTTGTCTTTCCCGTCTTCTGGTTCAAGTTTATGTCAGATCTGGATAAACTGCAGCCAGGTGCCTTCATCTGAGGTCTTCCAAATCCTTCCAAATGAGGCTGCTAGCCCACAAGCTTGCTCCTCCCTTTCCAAATGGCATTATTGGAATTTTTGTAGGTGAAAGGAGAAATTGAATTTGGTCCAGAGACTTTCAAACCTGCCCTAACAGACATGTTCATCAGATGTAATCTATTGGAAAGAACTCCCCTAATTTATCTTCATTTTATTGCCCTACCTGCCATCAATTTAGAATTTAAGCCTCCCTCCACAACAAAGCAAGGCTTTCTTCTCCCCTAGAGGGAAATGTTTACTCAGTGGGCTGGAAAAGTTAAAACTGTTGACAGGGAATGGGGATAGTTGAGAAAACACTATTGGGAACAGGGCATGACCTAGACACAGAGGGAGAGAGAGGGAGAGAAAGGGAGAGGGAGAGGGAGAGAGAGAGATTTTGATTTGCCCTTCCACAGCTGCTTCCCACTTGCTCTGCTCTATACTTGATCAAGAATAAGTTGCAGCTTAATTGAGATAACACTCCAGAAACTGTCTTGAAGGTGACTACAGTATGTCACCATTTGATCCACAGTTATTAAGAATTAATTACATTCTTAAAAAGTAACATGGTTAGGGAAATATAATTTTATAAGCTAGATGTTTAGATATTTACTGCATTAAAGATGTAGTGTGCAGAGAATCCTGCCATCTTCCATATAGGGAACACTTCCTTTGAAAGTAAAAGGAAGCATCATGACAGGAAAAAAATGACAGGAATAAATAACTTTTTCCTAGTTGCAATGTTCTCAGTCCCTAATAAAGTTCCTATTTTCACTGTAACTATTGTAACATTCATGTAAGCTTCTAAGAAAATTGTTGAACACTTCAAAACTAGGCTATATCCCTGAGGTAATATCTCTCCATGTAAATATAATGATAATTCTGAGGTACTAAGAAAAACAAACTAAGAATTCTCACCAGGAGGAAGTCTCCATATCCCATGGTTTCTGAAAAGTGTGACAAAATGACAATTTTTGTAACTGTTGCAATGTTTCCTATGAAGCAGAAGCCCAGTTTGTTAATCTGGCCAGAAACAAAAACGTAAAAGAGCAGCACCAATCTCAAATTGCCCTGTTACAAGTATATGGAAGGACCCTCAGAGCAGGACAATGGTAACACAAAATAAGCTAGATATATTTTTATCCTACCTGACAGTTACTTAAATCAACCTCCCTCATTTTGCTCTTCTCCAATTGCTGGAAAATGTGGGATACCACATCTGAAGGGGTCCAAGATAGGGAAGACTATTTTAAACTGTTAGATGAGACAGTCAAAAGGACAAATCTTCTCTCTCTTTTGGTAACTCTAATAACCAGAGTTTTCTATGTGCTTTTTAATAGTAGATAATTTATCTACTGCACTCATTTTTCCACTGAATGTGCACATTTCTCTCTTAAAAAGCAGATGTTTTCTATCTAGTGCTGCTTTTAAAAAGGGATGAGTCTTGTCAGGGATTCTCTGTTCTACTCAGATGGCCTTCCTAAATTATGCCTATTAAGTGTCTAAAACAATCCCCACAGAAGATCATGTTCTAATAATCTTCACTTTTCACATGCCTGATATAAGCAGCCAGTGGGAACAGGTTAATTGGTTTAAGGATGGATCACAAAGAACTGGGACAGAGCACTTGGAGAGTGAATTATGCCAGGTCTATCAGAAATACATGCCTACTAGGTAATTTAGCATGCAGATGCAAGTTTTCTGAATATAGCATGAATGAATTTAAATGTTAGTCACAGCCCCAACAATTCTTGGTAATATGCCACCTTTATACCACTAGTTGTTGCTTGTATCCTATGACTTCTTATTGATATTGTTTCCTGACTGCTTATTTGTACCCTATGAGTATCATTACATGTTGCACCTTATCATTCTTGACAAATTTATCTTGTATTTTTATGTACACTGAGAGCACATGCACCAAAGGAAATTCCTTGTGTGTCCAATCACACTTGGCCAATAAAGAATTCTATTCTATTCTATTCTAGTTAGATAGTAATGAAGAAGTACAAGTAGTTCTTGAGTTACAACCACATTTGGGGTTGGAACTTCATCATAAGTCATTGTAGTCATAAGTTGAATCAGACACACTTTTATGACAATTTTTATGATGGTCATTACAAGTGTTAAGGAATCAAGCTTCCCCAATGGGCGGTTTTACCAGAAATCAGCAAAACAAAAAAAAGTTGCAAATCATGATCACATGACCACCGAGTACTGCAACAGGTCATAAATGTGAGCTGATTGCCAATCAATCAACCTGAGATCACATGATCACAGGGGTGGTAACTTCTATCTTCAACATTGTGCATAAGTTAGATAGCCTTCGACTTACGACCTCAATTATGCCCAAAATGTATGTTGTTAAGTGAGACACTTGTTAAGTTTTGTCCCATTTTAAAACTTTTTTTGTCACAGTTGTTAAGTGAATCACTGCAGTTGATAAGTTAGTAATCTGGTTGTTCAGTGAATCTGGCTTCCCCATTGACTTTGCTTGTCAGACGGTCACAAAAGGTGATCACATGATGCCAGGACACTGCAACCGTCATAAATATGAGCCAGTTGCCAAGCTTCTGAATTTTGATCACATGATCATGGGGATGCTGCAGAGGTCGTAACTATGAAAAAAGTCATAAGTCACATTTTTCAATGCCGTTGTAACTTTGAATGGTCACTAAATGAATGGTTGTAAGTTGAGGACTACCTGTACTACATGAAACCATGCAACTGTTTATCGTGTTAATTGTACAACCAGTGGGTGAGCCAGTGGATATAGATTTTTTGAAGCAATAAAGCTCTGAATTTTTGGATGTTCTTGCTCAAGGCTAACAGTAACAAATCTGCACCCCTAAACAAAATCCTTGATTCCCCTGTTTCTCTACAGGGCCAACATTTCTACTGTGTTTCACCATCATCATTCAGGATGCTAACTATTCCATGAAGATTTATTTTTAGTTATTTATTTATTTTGTCACATATCTGCAAGATAGCAGGAATAAGTATAAACACGGGTATTAATACAAGAAATGGGTATGCATAAATAGGGACTGTAGGACAGGAACGGAAGGCATGCTGGTGCGCTTATGCACGTCCCTTACAGACCTCTTAGGAATGGGGTGAGGTCAACAGTAGACAGTCTTAAGGTTAAAGTTGTGCGGGTTTGGGTAATGCATTCTAGGAATTGACCACTCTATTGCTGAAGTCGTATTTTCTGCACTCAAGTTTGGCGCGGTTTACCTTGAATTTGTATCTATTGTGTGCTAGTGTATTATTGTGTGCTCGTGTATATAAGCTAAAGTAGTCATTAAAAGGTAGTATGTTATAGCATAATTATGTGTACTACACTTAGGTCAGACCATAGATGGCATAGTTCTAGGCTGTCTAATCCCAAAATGTCAAGCCTGGTAGCATAAGGTATTTTGTTGTGAGCAGAGGAGTGGAGTACTCTTCTCATGAAATACCTCTGGACTCGCTCAATAGATTATGATTATTCCCTCTTTTGACTGTTTGACAGATTTCCTGTGTTTGCACAGTCAAATGTCTTTCATAAAAGTGAGGATTTTGTTTTCAGGCTTTGGGGGACTTTTCCAAATATTCAATTTGGCTTTCCTCAAGTAGGCCAAAAATTCTTCTCCACTTGCTCTCCCAGAGTTCTACTTTGGATACAGAGTTGTTTGTTTTTGTCAACTGGCTCTGCTATGAATCGAAGAATAGCATGGCAGCGAGGGCATCTCTACATGAAAATAGAAACAGTCCTACTAGAATTGTTATTATGGGTTCATGTCTATTACAAATTCCTTGTGTGTCCAATAACACTTGGCCAATAAAGAAATCAATCAATCAATCAATCAATCAATCTGTCTGTCTGTCTGTCTGTCTGTCTGTCTGTCTGTCTGTCTGTCTATCTATCTATCTATCTATCTATCTATCT
>JANHFT010002740.1:395107-417587 GCA_032467955.1 Pseudoxenodon macrops | reverse complement strand
TCTATCTATCTATCTATCTATCTATCTATCTATCTATCTATCTATCTATCTATCTATCTATCTATCTATCCATCCATACACACACACACACACACACACACACACAGAGTAGTAGTTTTGTTAGATTGCGATATTTGTGTTATATTCACTGAGAGGGACGTGGAGGTTTTGATGAAGTTGCACGTACTGAAGGCAATCTTATTGGCAGTTTATTTCCACTTTGTAAAATTGCTGGTGTGATTCAGTGCATTGTGGTTTCTCTGAATAGGATTTTGTCCTTCTTACTCAGGCTATTGTCTATGCGGGCTCTAGAGGTGGTGAGTGGAATGGGTGGCAGCAATTTATCCTTAACTCTTTGATGTTTCAAGGGATTGGCATTTAGAGCTTCTGCCTGCTCCCAAAACTTCCCTATAGTTAGGGTTAACTTCTTGAGGCAGGCAGCAGCCTGTCTTTTTGCATACAGATCTTCCCAGTACAGTACAGTAGTCTTAGAGCATGAACTATATGGTCCATTCTTTGCAGCCTTCCTGCTTAACACATACAGAATACAGTGGAACCTCCGTTCACGACCGTAATCCGTTCCAGGACTTCAGTCGGCACCCGATTTGGTCGTGAACGGAAGCAAGACTGTGTATGCGCACACACCAAAGGTGGGTTCCTACCGGTTCTGACTGGACCGAGTAGGTAGTAGGCCGCTGGTGATGTCACGGAGCCAGTTCTGTTGCTCCATGGGCGCTGACATAATTTTTGGGGATATTTTTTTTTTTGAAAAAAAAAGTTTTTCCCTGGAATTTTTTTTCTTCTGCGCATGCACAGGAACCCAGTTTCCGGAACTGCACATGCATCACCATCCTGTTTCCGGCCCTTTTTTTTGGGGAAAAAAATTGTTCAGATTTTTTTTCTTCTGCGCATGTGCAGAAGCCGAATTTCCAGCACTGCGCATGTGTCGCCATTTTATTTCCGGCCTTTTTTTTTACTGCGCCTGCCTGCACAGAAGGTGCACCCACGCAGCGCGGGAGGCCGCAAATCACTGGCAAGGTACGTTTAGAACCCACCCCTGGTGCACACATGGCACGGAAAGGGAAATCGCTGCGGCAGGACAAATCGCCACGGCTGTGTTTGATCATCAACCAAAGATATGTTCGTGAACAGAGTCAAACATTTAACAGATTTTTTCTTCGGAATCCGATTTGGCTCTGGTCTGAGGCGTTGGTGAACCGAGGTTCCCCTGTACGGGGGGAGATGTTTGAGTGCTTGAATTGCTAAGGTTGAGTGAGGCTTCTCCCCATGACCTGTTGCTCTCCAGTGGAACACATCTGTCTCCTTATTTACTCTGTCTTTGGAGGAGAAGCTATAAAAATTGATCTCTTAAAAACTCTTTTGGGAATAATAAAGAAGTAGGCCCCAAACAACTTTTATATACAGCAGCATTGTTGAGATAAATTGTTTCCTGTAAGTAAGGAGAATCCTTTTCTGAAGTGGGAGGCTTGGACTCTAAACTATTGTTCTCAAATCAATAGCGTGTTGATTACATCTTAACAGGCTACCTAGAGACTTAATTATTCCTCTTCTGCCCAACCAGCAGGCTTTATGGAGCAAATTAAATTCAGTTTGCAAACAGACCTGATTAGATCGGAGCATACTAGTCTGAGAGAGTGGGTGGGGCAGCAATACCAGTTAATGGTCACCGGATTTGATAGGTAAAGAGTGATGCTTCCTTAGCTTCTCTTGTTTATCAGCATGATTTATTTCCTCCCCTTAGCTAGGAGTGTCTTTTATGTTATGACCGGCTGGGGAATTCTGGGAGTTGAAGTCCACACATCTTAAAGTTGCCAAAGTTGAGAAATTCTGCACTATGATATAAACCAGTGATGGTGAACCTTTTTATCCTTGGGTGCTGACAGCGCGCATGCACGTGCTGACACCCATAATGCAATGCTCCCCGCAGGCCCCGCTCTCCATGCATGTGCACGTGACCCCCATTTTGGTGCTAGCAGGCCTCCCTGAAGTTCCTGGAACTAAAAATCAGCTGACCAGTGAGAGGCGAATGGGCATGCATGGTGGAGCTGACCTGGGTGTTGGCTCGCGTGCCTGCAGAGATGGCTCCACGTGCCACCTGTGGCACGCATGCCATAGGTTCGCCATCACGAATATAAACAGTCTATTCTGTGCTGCACTCTAATAGCAAACACATTCTCTTAGCTCACTCCATGCAATAAGACAAGACAGAGACAGAGAAGTATGGCTTTGGGAGGGTAAAAAGGAATTATTATTATTTTGCTATTTTTAGTGAATGGTAGAAAAGAAAAAGGATGAAAGTGGAACTGAGGAAGTGAAAAATTGTAGACAAACTGGACAGTGGGAATAACAGGGGCTACACTACAGAACAAATGGATGTGAGATTTAAGGATTATAGATTTGGGGAGTGATTAAAAACTCAAACAAATAAGTATAAAATATAAATAGCAGAATAAACCTAAATATATTTCTTTCCTTCCTGCATGAATACATTCTAGTGAAAGTGTGAGGTTGAGCAGCACTTGCTGCTCTGACAAAAAGGATTTGCAGGTGTGAGTAAGTCATTAGCCAGTTATTTGAGCCAGTTTGTGCCAATATCTGAGAGCCCACTACATTTCTCAGCTTTGTTCATTTGAATGTTTCAACTTCTCCACACCTAGCAAGTTCCTTGAACCTATGACTACCATAAGGCAGTATGTTTAGATTCTTATTCAGTGTCTTGAATATTCAGTTTAAAGGGGGGTTTAATCAAAGCTTTGCAAAGTTGGAAGAAGCCAAGCTCCTCAATGAACATTCAACTAAGATGCATTACAATTGTGACTGTCAGTTTGGCCTGTATTTGCATCATCTTAATCCTTCTAGAACCTCTGTGATTTGACTATGTGGAATAAATCCACAATCTGACAAACATTTGCCAGATTCAAGCTAATAAGGCTCAGCTCTTTCTCTGTTCTGTTCTCCTACATTTTATGACATTTTGATTTTATTATTTATGATCCCAGAAGCTGCTTTAAGATTTTTCAGCATTCAATCCTATCATCAGTTTTCTTAGGCCAGAAACATGTAAATTCTATGACCTTAAATAAACTTAGATGAGGTGATTGGGGTAATATGAAAACACCCTTCAAGAACTGGGCCTCACCAGTTCTTTACACTTGTCTGACCTCAAGATAGAGAAAGCTGTATTTCAACTGAATTCAAGAAAAATTGCTTAAAGGTATTTGAGGAATAACTAGAGGAATTTGACAGGAGGACCAATTACTTAAGATGACGACCTTTTCTATACTAGATGCATTCAAAGATGCTCAGGAAGTTCATAGGGTACTTATCACTGTGACTTTGCAATCTATATATTTTAGTTTTAGATTAGTTTTCTATTCAAGAGTTGAAAGATGTATTAAGTGAACTGACAGAATGTACAATTTTAATAGTACTTGCATATGAGAAGTGCAATGCAATTATCTTTTAATTACCCAGGAAATTTAATCCACTGATCTGTATAAAATGCTTCTTTGAGAAAATTCAAACCTTCCTTAAGGAAGATCTAGTAACTGAAATACTTTATCTTCATCATCTGAAAACCAGTCTATAATAATGTTATATACTTGATGTTGCTCTTCATGACTGGAAACTAGAGATGTGGTCTGGTACCTACTACAAATTCTTTCTTTCAAGGTATATATAAATTTTGGATACTTACAGCCCTCCTTCCATTTTTTCTTCTTCTTCAAGAGAATTTAAAAATGTTATTTTACCTCTACATCACATTTGGCAATCTATGGACCTACGCTTAACTCTTAAAAGTGTACAAACTATTCATTCAGGAGTCTAGTAACAGTAATCTAGCTGTTCTTCTGGCAACTCAATTAGGAGAAAAAGAGAAGGGGGACGGAGGGACGGGGAGAGAGAGAGAGAGAACAAGCAGTATATAAACAAATAAAGAGTGAGAGTGCTGATACAATTGTTCATAGGATAAATGTATCACATAAAAACAAGGAGTGCGAAATTAAAGTGAGATATCCAACGTGGAGCAAATATGACTCCATATAATCAGCGGATAATGTAACATGAATTTTACACCTGTGTTAAACCTGCAATTAGAATCAATGCCTTAGGAATATGAAGTGGCATAAGGAACTGAAAGCACAGCACAAAGAAATATTTTAGCAGATGAAATGTGTGTCTGTGTGTATGAAAGTAGTACAGAGTAAGAATTATTGATAACAGACATTGCAGAACATTGCCAGCCCTGTTTGCAAGCTTATCCCACTCTAGTACGCTCATGTCAAAGAGAAGACAGTGAGAGAAACCAGCCTTAGGGAGTGATGCACAGGAGACTCTGCTTCATTTATAACCCCACACACAAGTTGGAAAAGATTCAATTTTAAAAAGCATTATGCTGCTTACCTTATGGGTCTCTGTGGATGGCAAAGTGAAATTGGATGAGTACAGCATGACCATTAATCATCAGAGAGATACCACCGTGAGAAACTACCCCTGTGGCTTATGTTCACTCGGCAGATAACATTTGAGTTTTACCTCCTAGTTGCTGCATAGATCCAGCCGTCTGTTTCCTTTTTCTTGTCTCGTCACAAATGAATGCAAACACCACTACAGATAGAGTGGTAGGTGACATATTTATCAAGTGGTAATGGGAAATGATCCCAAAAAAAATCAAGAACACTATCATAGGCTTATAGATAACAAGCCGTTATCTGCCTTGCAATATACATTTATGAAATACAGCAAAGGAAAATACTATTAGAGATAGAGAAATGAATGATCTTCAAAATGTCTATGAAATATAAATTTGCCTCAGAAAGAGCATCCATTTTGTGTAAACTTCAGAGTGTGTTTTTGCAACAGATAAACTTCATCTATTCTTGTATGCTGTTTATGCATGCCTTCTAAACTGGCCATGCTTTAATAATGTCTAACAGCAGTTGAGAAATACACCAGTCATCTAATACTAAAATGCTATTACTCAGGCATTTAGTTCTCCCACTTTCCTTCATGTAGTTGCTGTTCGAAACTAAGACGGCTAGATGGGAGAAAGGGGAAGGGAGGGGAAGGGATAAACTGAGTTTTATAAATGACTCAGGATAGACAAAGGTCAAGGATAAAAATCAATTTTGTCTATTGAAGTTAGGAGAAACTCCTCCTAAGGTATCTGTCTCCATCAAGCTCTACAAATGGTTGAGCAATTTAAGAAACAAGTGCAAGTGACTAATCCACTTATTAAATTCTGATTTATGCCTCGATGAACAATAAAAAAGTAAAGACACTCTTGAGTCAAGCAGTTGTCTTGGCAGAGTTAGTGTTTAAATGTTTGCAAATCCTTTTTAATTTTCAGTATTTCTACATAAATATGACCTAAAACATAATCTGTCCTCCACGCAATCTTAAAACTGGATAAATAGTGCCAATTAAATAAATGACTTAAAAACATTAAACTTGTTCCAAAGCTATATATATGTGTGTGGCAAGTATGTGAATCTTTGCTTTAGTCACTGGCATGCCCCCACTTGGGCAGCAATAATTGCAACTAAACATTTCCAGTAACTGATCAGTCGGACAGATTGATATGGAAGAAATTGTAATGCTTTCCTCCTTACAGAGTATCTTCAAACTAAGAGGTGTTGGTAGGCTTCCTCACATGAACTGCTTACTTCCAGTCCTTCCACAAGTTTTCTTTACGATTAAGGTCGGTAGTTTAAATTGGTCACTCCAAAACATTACTGAAAGCAAAAGTTTACATACATTTTGTAATAGACAAATATGTAGCTTTGTATACTTTCCCTCAATAAATAAATGAACAAGTATGTTTAAATTTATTTGCTTAATTGGTTTTCTCTTTATATAGTTCTAGCAATTGTGTGGATGACAGATCACATTTTAGGTCTTATTTATAAAGAAATACTGAAAATCTAAAATGGTTCATAAACTTTTAAGGATCACTGTATAGAAATGATTTGCCTCTGCTTTCTTTCTCTAATCTGGCCAACAGTTTCAGAATTGCCAGCTAGTTTTTCATCAAAATGCAAGTCAGGGCCAATCCTGCTTAGCTTTTACAATGGGCAATGGTCGGCTAAGAACTGCCACTTAGGCCAGTGAATATGGGGGAGAAGATAGACACATAGCAACCAATTAAACTCTTAATAAAATGAGTAGGCTGCACAGGCTATGTGTTGTTATGCACAACAAATGATCCTGTTCAAAGTAACATTTATATTATTTCCTACCTCAAAGGTAAAGAACTATTATAGGGATATGCTTTCTATGTCTCTCACTGTGCATACCCTGTGGAACAGCCTATGCCTGAGACATTGATGATCCCAATACTGATGTCCTTGCGCAATAATACAACTTGGGTTGGATTTGTGTGTGGCCTAGGCATGGCATTTATGTGCTTGTATTATTCCCTTTGTGACTTTATTGTTAATTTTAATTTGCTGTTTGCTACCCAGAATCAAATAAATAAATCCAAAAGTAAGTATAAATCAGATAATCCTCAAAAAACACAATTATGTAGCGACCAGTTGGAAGATTCCCCCATAATTAAGAATGGTTCAGAGCCGAGTTTCAGCAGAATTATCTCCTGCTTTCAAGACTAGCATTAGCAATGCATCTCTGTGGTACTTCTTGGTCCCTTTTCTTCATCTTGTTCCCTTAGATCAGGATAGAGAGAGAGTAAAGCAAGTGTAGGCTATGGTTCTTTCTTCTTGTTTTTCTGTTAACTGCTCCCTTCTTTAGAAGTAAACAAGTGAACATGCAGCAACAGCAAGAAGCAGGAGGCTTGATGTACTGGCAGTGGGCCCCCTACTGGGCCGTGCATCTTGGCAAGTGAGACAAGGGTTAGATTCTTGGCTAATAAACATTTAAGCATATCTCCACTTCAGAAGGAAATTTCAACATAGGACCTATCAGATTTATTGCTTTCTGGAATTTCTGAGAGAGAAAGCAGTAGCCTTAAGTACAACAATCCTCTCCCCACTCACCCACACAGACATTGAATTGTGGATTTAAAACCTACAATATTTTAGGCTTAAGGAGTACAGCAAATTTTTAACAGCCTGTAAAACAAAAGCTAAGTAAGTCTTCCTTCACACTCTTAGTTGCCAATGCTTTTGTAATCAAGAGGCACTGATGTTAAAGTTCATGTGAACTGAGATGTGTTCAGATTTGGGTCAGCTGATGCCAGAGACCAGAAGGCATGAGGCGTTCAATCTTCTCCATCAAGAAGCTCAAAGGTGACAAAAGAGTTCCAAAAAACTGAAAGAAAGAAAAAACTGTAATAAAAAATTATGCTGAAGTTAACAAGAGAGCTATTCAAGTGTATATGACCTCAAACTTCGGCCTCTGAAGAAAAAATAGGAATATTTCCCAGCCTATATCAGTGAATTTCAATGAGGATGGGAAATAGTCTAGGTATCACACTATAATAAACTTGGGACATTGCCTGGCAGAGAAAAATTATCTCCTTTTCATTTTTTTAAACAAAAGCCTATATAAATATTTGTGTAAAACTTAAAATTTTAGTTTGAAACATATAATCCAATAAATCTGAAGAAATGAAGCAGCTGGTACTTTAAAAATAAAGATTTAAAAACGATGAGCCAAACTCTCAAAATGTTCCAACAAATAGGAAGATTTAACCAATGTTTACAGAAGTAGTAGGATAAAAAATATTTTAAATAATATGGTTTGACTGAAATATAGCATATTCAGAATGTTAGGGTTGTTTCCCTTAAAGAAATTATGTCAGTTTCATTATTTTAAAAATATCCTTATTAGACATAGACAAATCATGAAAAAGTAATAATAGTAATCTTGATTCTTAGCCCAATTGTTTAAAATGTTATAAAAAAGCCAAGTAGTGTAATAACTGTAGATTCTATGAATTTATTCAGCCATCATTTATTAATCATATTTTTCCAATCATGACTGCTGTCAGCAATCTGAGGCATTTAGTAGATCATACATCATAAATTTAATCCAGAAAGTTAACATAGCAGAAAGTAATGCCAACATGGACATATCATCTGTAGAGCCTTGATGCAGAATTTTAAAACAGTTGTCCTTATAATAATTTCACCATATTACCAACATACTAAAATTCTTCATTTTTCAAAAATTATGTACAGAAATGAACAAAAATGATCAACCTATGGATTCCATCCTTCTCTCACACCAATAAAATAAGATACAATTTATAAAGACACATGGAATTTATGAAGCTCTACGTCAGATGGTTTAAATATAGAATTGGTTCATTACACATTTTAAGCCATATACATTTCTTGCAGATAAGCAAAAGCTTCTAATGTTTATAAATCTGAGATGTTCAGCAGCTGTGGAACAGCTTAAGTCTTCAATGTCACCTAATGAGTCTTAACAAAACAGTAAAGATATTTATTCCAGTTCTAAAATCAGATCATACAATTAAAAAGACTAGGTTTTTGAGATTCAAGGATCACTATCTATTTTAGATCTAAATAGAATCCAGATCTTTAAAAGAATAGGTGTTGAACTGAACAGATTAAAGGGCAATTGGGTGACAATTTAGTACAGTATAAAACTAATCTTAATTAAAAAGAGCACTCTGAAGAAAACTTGAAATTTCATTTCGGAAAAAATATTTAATACATGTTATGGCAAGTGGAAAAAAAGAAATCAACACAATTCTATAAGGCTTAAATTCTGTAAAACTAAAGAAACTAAGAGTTCCTCCTAAAACCAACAGAAGGGAAGAGAAAATATAAATGCAGAGTAAGCCAACTATGAATCGATGCCTTCTGATTCTCACCAGCACTAGAAACCCTGAGATTACAACTGATATAGCTATGCCTATAGAAAATTCAGGAAGTAATTTGGGATGTTCCTGCACTGGAATAGTTGAGAAATTGAGGAAAGCAAAAATTAGTAAAGCAAGCACCTATCTTCTTTCCCCAAGCCTACTCAGCAATTTCAAGAACAGCTTCTGAAACAATCAAGGTGGCCTGAAGCAAGACATGGCTTCTTTAAGTACCTATATAAAGAGAGGTATTTCAAGTACACTTTATTCCAAGCATTTCCCAATGCATATGTGTGTGAGAATGGTCATGGTATTAGGATGATCATTGCAAGAAACAATTCCAATATGACATGGAATAACACTCAAAACAGAAATCAGTATAAGGAAACAGCCTGATTTTAGAATAGATACTTTTCCCATTGCAAGCATTTTCTGAAGCCAAAAGCCTCAGAATTCACATATGTGGTGCCCTGGGCCCTTGGATGAAATGCGAAGTCAATTTAAATGTTATGGGCTGGTAAACAAAGTCTACACAGCAATAAAATTGTTCTAATGTACTTTTGTCTTTTGTTTTTCATTAGTTAAATTAGGCACAATTATTTTGCTAGTTAAGACTGACAGCCTGAAATACTACAAGAAATAGATCCTAGAGTTTGATAATTACACAGATAAAATCGTTAGAACTGGGGCAGAACTGTTGTATGTCTTTCAACAGTTTACAACATGTAGCATTGGTATGTAAGAAAAATCATGCCGGCTTCTTAGAAAAGTTGAAATAAAAGAATTGTAATGGAAATTAATATGTCATTAAGTATATACATCAATCAAATGAATCAGTACAATAATCTGGATCTAATATATGATTTTTTTAAATGAATTATGACACTCAATATTTATTAGTCTATATACATTTTCTTAAATTTTCTAAAATTATATTCTATACAGCTAATTTAAAAAAAAAAAGATTGGGAAGCAGTACAACAAATTATTACATAAGTATAATTTAAGTTAAATAGGTCATAAACATCTTTCCATAATAGACTTCTATTTTACTATATTCAGATCAGGCAATCATTTTTCCAATCTCATTCGTAGCACTTAGAAATGATCTCCAGCTCTTTTGATTTCTATGGTGAAACGTTCATTCTAAATTAACTGAAGACCAAGTCTTTTCTAAAACAGTAGTACTTAACAAAATATGGCTGACAGATCAATAAATATGAAATACTACAAGCTAAAAACTTTAGAGTCTTAGATTCTATTTTACAGGCCTTCTGAGTGGTGAGGAGGGGGGCATAGATTATGCATGCTGTGAACTTCACTCTGAAGTATGTGCCTTTCATTCTCAGATTCAATTTTCAAACATGGTAGCTTTTATATCCCCTCTATAATTAGAAGTTTCAAGCCAAGGCAGAAAATAGGCCTGTAAATCCAATAAATTTTCCCTCTTGGATTTTGATCCAAGATGTTGAAGATCTTTAGGATCCCTTGGTTTCCCCAATCTTCTTTTGACTGTAGGTAGATCTCAATTCAGTCATAGCCTGAGCTTGAATAAGTAAAATCAACTATTGGCTTAAACTAACATTCTTCCCTGAGGGACCAGACCTACTGACGCCATTAGATAATTTTTACTCAACTTGGAAGACCACCTTGGAGATAAAATTACAAAATATTGGCTTATCTATAACAGTTCTGCATTCTTTGGGTTTTTCCAAAGTTAAAGAAATTGTCGAACAGCAAATAATTGATTTGCGCAGAGATAATGCTGGGAACTTCCTTTTTTTAAGATGGGGCGCTCCTCCTCAAAATAAACCTTTTGCTCTGGCTAAATATTAAAACAATCTTGCTACTGCAAAATATTGTAGGGTCTTTGCCCTAGCATATTTTAGCATCCTGGAAGATAATCTCTTGATCTCAGAGGGAGGGTCTGTCCCTGTCATTTGGAAACAACTAGAACTATGCGACATCTACTGCTGTGTTACCAATTTTATGAAGAAATGTGTCACTTGCATTTCTAAGCATGTTTCCCAGTAGAGTACATCCTACATTTAATTTCTTCTTGCACACCGTAATAGTGATTTACCTTTAAATTGTCAAAATTTGTTTCAATTGGATTATTATTTACCGGTAATTCAGTTGGATTATTGAATTACTGGAACATGATGACTATTATTCAATCTAACCACAAACAAAATATGTAACCTGGCAATTGTATTAGAACAAAAAATTATTTTATTTTACCCTATGTTATGTATTTTACATTACTCTGAGTATGGTTTTTTGATAACATTGTAAAGTATTTTTACAATTTAGTGATTTAGCCTTATATATTTAATTTTTAGTATGTCAATATTTTTCATACATTTTATTTTTTTCTAATATAATCAGAATTTTTATGGATTGCTATATGAACTCTACAAAGTCTATTTCGCAAATGTACACTATTCTGGTCAGGAACTATGATAATGCTATTCTGTTCAACTGTAAGCTGAAAGAATAATGGATTCTTCTTTTTCCTTGGATTGGATAAAAGTGCAATCACATCAATTTCTAAAAAACCAAAGATATGAGAGAGTTGCTTTAAAAAAAAAAATCCAGTTACACAAGGTAAACATGCAAAACAATGCTATATTAACAAAAGAATACATTGTTAATACAAGTAGTCCTCAACTTAAAATTGTTCATTTAGTAACCGTTCAAAGTTACAACTGCACTGAAAAAAGTGACTTATTACCATATTTCAAACTTATGACCATTTCAGCACCCCCATGGTCATGTGATCAAAAGTTGCTTAGCAACTGACTCATAGTTCCAGTGTCCCGGGGTAATGCAATCAACTTTTGCGATCTTCTTATCAGCAAAATCAACAGGGAAACAAAATTCACTTAACAACTGTGTTACTAACTTAACTGCAGTGATTCACTTAAGATGGGACAAAATTCACTTAACAAATGTTTCGCTTAGCAACAGAAATTTTGGAGTCAATTGTGGTTGTAAATCGAGGATTTACATTACTGAAGTTTTACCAAAAATATGTAACAATATATTATATATGCTGACTAATCCTTCATCAAATAATTAGCTGTTATTTAGCAGCTCCAAGCAGTGGGGGTATTAATTTTTAATAGATATTTTATAAAAAAATTAGAATATAAGTAAAAAGTATAATAAATATTTTATTATCCTTTAAAATACATTGTTTCCCTTATCTTTTATAAATGTTATACATATGTGTTTGCATATTTATGAACCACTTCAGTCATGTTATACTTTAATTATACATTTATATTACTAAAATACGACTTATTCAAACAACAATAAGTTTAGTTTTGCCACAAATTTTATTAGTTTATAAAAATATAAATACAGAAATAAAAATAAAAATGAAAATAGGAAAGCAAGGGAGAAGAAAGGAAAGAGGAAAAAGGCAGGGAAGAAAAGCATTGACTTCCGACTCTTTTTGGCACAGTAGATATATGATGATAAAATGTACCCTCAACTTTTTACTTTTATAACATTTTATACTAAACATTTCTATAACAACAAACCTATCTAATCAGCAAATTCCAATAGGTTTTTTGACTGAATGTACTTTCAAATGTACTCTTTCTTTGGAGATAGAGGAAAAGATTCTCAGCTCTAGGCAACCCATCATATTTAATTCTTTAAAAAAAGGCAGGTAGGCAAACTGTATAAAACAGACATGAAAAGAACTGATTTTCAGGAGGACGAATGAAGAAAAAGATGGGGACACAAATACATTTTGCCATGGGAATATTTAATCTATCTTATTTTCTGAATCTGAATACTATCAAATAGCCCTCTCTCCTTGTATGGAAAAGCATAATCACAACTCAAAGTACCAATCATCTGAAAACTATTTCAAAGTCTGTTTATTGGAAAGATCTCAATTCAGCTGAAATTAAGTTAGCATTAAAGACAAATTTGGACAAGTTTTAACTGAGTATAATTTTAATTTGTGAAAACAAAACAAGAAGTACCTACAAATAAAGTGGTCAATTAAATGAGCTGAAGTAGAATAATGCCTAAGAGTAATGGCAATTTAAATCTTGCAGTATAGAATCAAGACTGAACTTCGTTGAAGGCTGTTGTAAGGATTAATGAGATAATTAAAAATTCTTTCCATACAAGAAAAGCACAATGTTTTACTTTATAAATCTTCAGATTACTTAATAATAACCTGAATGAGTACAGGAATTGAAAAGCCTCAATAAATATTCATCTCTTCATTCTAGGTTTTAAAAAGTGCATTAAAACAGCCATTTCAAGCATGCTGCACAAAATAAAATTCCTTGCTGTTTTAAGGGTCAAAATATCATTGGACAATCATATTTGTTTGTGATATACTAACACTAAAATTAAAGCACAATTATTGCTTTGTGCTTGGATTCTATTATGTGTTTCTAAATCGTGATGTGGTAAAATCCATATAAAGTAAACCAGAGTAACAATGTCACTGAAAGCTACATTTATCAATCAAAGCAAATTTACAAGATAGGAAAGTATTATAATGGATTTTTCTCAGGAACCTGTAGTTTATACCAGCCTTAAAACTACTCAAAATAATGGATTTTACCTCTTAGTCTTAATTTCACAGGATAAAATAAATCCATTTCCTTTAGCATTCAAGACTAGGGATGGTTCTTAAAATTAAACGTAAGCAAATGCAAGTTATCATCAGGAAAATGTTGCATACCTTGGAAACAGTCATCAATAACTGTTTTGCATTGCTTCGTAATAAAGCTACCCCTGTTACTTCAGCTCTTAGGAGGTACCATCTAAGATGAAAGGAGAGATATATCAGATGGTCCTTAACTGTTGCATCCTACTTCCATCTGTAATAAGGCTACATGAAGATGAAGACTGTTGTGCAAAGTCAGTGTTTCATGTATAGGTTTTTATAGCATATAAATCTAATGCAGATTCAATTTGTTTTGTAATAAAGAACTCTAAGACACACAACTGGCTTTCCCCCTCTTCATGTTAAACAACCATGCAGTTCAGTTATGGTAACCCTACTTCCCAGTGGGACATCCAAAACCTCTAGAAGGCAAGGCTTCAAATTCTGAAGTCCTTTCCAGTGGAAACAAAAGTAGGCCAACGTTTCTGTACCCCACTGGACTCCACTCAGTTCCATGGAGCAACTCTGCCAAATCTGGGCTGTTTGCTGTCATATTCCATTGCGCATACACTACAACTATTAAAAGATTCTCTGTGGGTTTTGGCTTCTCAACAGGTTTTTGCAGTTTGGCTAGAGTTTTGTCTGGCAATCTGATTGTATAGGAAACAATGGAAATATGATCCAGTAAAAATAAAAAAACCATTGCTATTCCACTAAATAAATATATTAAGTTTTGTTCTTTTACAAGATTATACATCACTAATGGTACTGATATTAGCTGATATTATCTAATATGTCCACTTAAAATGTCTTTAAACTGAGAGAAATAGTGGCGAGCTTTAAAAAAAAAAAGTATTTGTGAGGAATTTGGAAAAGTCTGAGTATGTACCAATCTTTAAAATTTAGAAAAAGGTATAAAATCTTATGAGTTTCTTTCACACACAACCTTGACAGAAATGGTGTCTGGAATGGTCCAATTGTTCTAGCATATATAACACTGAATTCAAATTCCCTCTCAGCCCTGAACCTATAGTGAGGTCTCAAAGTTTATTACTCTTTTACATTTTCAGTATTTTTGTATAAATATAGCCTAAACGATGCAAGTAAACAAAAAAGTGAAAAACATTATACTTATTCATTTATTTATTAAAGAAAATAATCCAAGCTACATATTTGTGTGTGGCAAAAGTATGTGAGTCATACACTCAACAAATGGTTAAAGCAGAAGAAACTTAATGTTTGGGAGTGGTCAAGTCAAAGTCCTGATCTTAATCCTACAAATTAAATCCTTTTGGAAGGACTTGAAGCAAGCAGTTCGTATGAGAAAGCCAACCAAAATCCCTAAATTGAAGCTGTTCTGTAAGGAGGAATGGGCTAACATTTAGAACCGATCATCAGTTGTCAGTTCAAGGATGGGCACGTCAGAAAGGAAAGATTCACATATTTTTGCCACACACAATTAAGTAGCTTTGGATAATTTATCTCAATAAAACAATGAACAAGTATAATGTCTTTCTTTAATTGGATTCTCTTTATCTAATTTTAGGATTTATGTGGACAACAGATCATGTTTTAGGTCATATTTAGGCAGAAATATTGAAATCTCAAAATAGTTCAAACATTTTAGTACACTGGGAATTTAGGTTGGTGGCTAAAAGCCATATATATCACATTTCATTTCTTGGAAAATGGGCAGCAATCAAATTCGTCACATTCAGTTTTTGTGTAATAAAGGGGGGGGGGCAGCTCACTTTTATGAAACATAAAATCTATTTAATATCCAAATCAATATCCAAATAATGTGGAATCCATATTACATCTGTTTTATATGAAACATAGGCCATAGAATGAAAATAAATAAGGAAGCAAAAAACAAAGCAAAACAAAAAAGGCTGAGCCTGCTATGGGATGTCCTAAGGCAAAAAGGACAATTACAATGCAGGGAGTTTGTTTTATTGTTTTTGTTTTTATTATTGCTGTTTATTAGATTTACAGTTGTTGTAAGCACCCAGTTTTTGCTTAAGCAGAGTTACTTAAGATGGGTGGCCATATCTATCAATCAATCAAATAAATAAATCTTATGGTTATTTTAATATTAAATTTAGCTTCAGAGATTAAAAATGTCTAATTGAATCCTTTTAAAACAACTCTTTGCTCAGTGTGTGTTAAATGTTCAACACAGCCCCAACAAGAGTTATCCAGTTGCTCAAATCTTCTACATTTAAAATGCATAAGGACAAAACCAACCTTAACCTTTTAGAAGACTGGAAAATGAATGGATTCAATCTATAACATCAGAGTTTACAGAATTATGTGAAGCTTAGTAACTCAGTATATCAAAGGAACGCCTTTTTTAGCATACCTCTTACAAACAGCAGTGCCTTTGGGGCACATTTCAAAGATCTGATTTATAACACTGTGTTCATAAGCTAATTTTTGCACCATCACAATAGTTAATTATCAACAGATCATACTTTTGAGACCGCAATTTTACAGGCAGCTCAGACACACAATAATACACCCACTATGATTCTAGGTATCCTCATAGACCTCAAATAGCCATAATACTTTCCATTTTAACTGGCATTCAAGAAACTTAAAAACAAAGGATTATTTTAAGATGGCGTAACCTATGTAATTTAATTGACACTCAGATTATGAAATAACATGAGAAAATTAGATTAAATCCCAATTTAAGATTTTATTCCAGTTAAATAATGTTAACCTCATGGAAATGTTTATGTTTAAAAGAATCTTGCTAAAAAAAAGAAGTTTTTGCATGGAATCTCCAATACTCATTCAGTATTCTAGCCATGCTATTCTATTACTTTTTCCATCCCACTTTATTTCTTTCCACCAGACCCAAAACTATCAATATCTAGTGGCAAATAGAAAAACTAGAATTTAGTGAATATTTTGTTAAAGATACACACAGAATCACATTAAGATGGATTTCTTAAAGCTATGGATATTCAAACAATAGTTCAGTGATATTATTTATTTTATACAGTTCTACTAATCATGAGAAATAATTGAAACTATAGCCTTATTTGGCATCGCCTATGTAAATAATTCCACTTACTTCTGAATAGACAATGAAAAACCGTCACTGTATCAATTATCCCAGAATTAAATATTTTTTAAAGTAAACGTAAAAGCTTCCCCTGTCCAGTCATGTTGGGGGGGGGGAGTGTTTCTCATCTCCGTTTCATAGCTGAGGAAGTCAGCATTGTCCAAAGACATTTCCATGGTCAGATGGCCAGCATGATTATTTGCTGAAGTGCACAGAATGTTACTACCTTCCCACCAAAATGGTACCTATTTTTTTATTTGCATTTGCATGCTTTCAAACTGCTAGATGGGGAGTATCTGCAGCAATGGGAGCTCACCCCATTGAACAGTGCTCAGGTCCTGAACCCCGGCTGTCAGCATTTCCAACTGACAACCTCAGCAAACTGCTCAGCTATCAAACTTCTTGTTTTTAAAATATAGGTACTTATTTAAAAAAAAACTGTAGGTAAACACTGTCTTTTTCTATCATATAGGTGCATGGAATGATTAAGTGATTATAAATAATGAAATATGTTCTTTTTTCAGAAATGTTTAATGTGCCTGGATAACAAAAAAAAACCCATTACTACTTTAATCAAATGACAGCAGTACTAATCACGCATGATTTTCCAATTCCAGAGCAAGACTCCAGTGTCAGAGCAAGCAGAACAAGTGAGTTAAATCCATTTACATGTTAAAAATGAAAGCTGCAATCCTAAAATTCGTCTAGAAATTAACTGCTTTTAATTCTACGTCGGTATTGAATAATTTTTCCTTATTAAAAATTCATTTAAAGGAAAGTCCCTTGACTAGTCTCCTTCCATTTTATAACAAATCACTCTGTATGATTATAAAAAATATGGGAGATGATAAAACTGAAATAAAATGGAGAACATCTGCAAATTTCAAAGAGGCCTTCCTGCTGTCCCTTTTGCCAGTTCAACACTGCTCAGTGATGTTTTAAGCATCATTTCACTGAAAAACCTTGTTCAACAAGTAGAACTTTGAATGTCATTCGCATATAAAATAACCTATCTAAAAGCAAACATTAATCAGTTCAAGCTTTCTGTTCATATGCTATTTGTTAAAAGTACTGATTGTGCCCATCTGTTAATTGAATGATAATGCTTAGCAGTCCCCTTCTGAACAAAGTACAGAAGTAATTTTTAAAGTTTGGGGCTCCCCCTGGAGCAGACTTGTAGCAACACAGTACAGAGTACAGAGTGGAAAAATGCAAACAAGCAATTATTTGTTGCTTATTAATGTAACATGTTACCTTATTATACAATTTGACTGATACATCTTCAGAAATCCCCATTTTATTAAAGCAGTCCTAACAATATTAATCAAGCAGATTTGCTTTTTCTTCCCAGTAACAAATGCAGCAACATTTTCTTACAATGTTTTTTTTAATTTGGTGCTAACTAGGTTTGTTTATCATACAAACTGATTTTGGTAATGTCTAATTAAAATGAAATACTGAATACACGAGGCTCTGATATAAAAAATAGCAGTTATGTTCAGTTTTGACAATCTATTCATTACATTACCTGACTACTTGCTGAGAAACCAATTCTTTCTCTTTTTTAGCTTTTTTAAGCTTATATTTCAATATACATGTAGCTCCTTTTTGATAATTTTATGGTACTATTTATTTATATGAAATCCTTCCATTTGTAGGATAAGGAAAGTTTGCTTTTGGGGAGAATTTGTAATAAAAATTACCATTTAGTGTCATCAAAAACCACCATAGAACAGAAACTAAACACTACTAGAGTAAATCATATATTATTTTACTAACTATAGTATGTACTATTTTAGATTCAGGTTGGTGTCATAAAATGAATATCATGAAATATAATTTTGAATGTTATTACAGGGAAAGAACTCTTGATGACAAGTCCAACTAAGTCCAACAATATAATCTAAGAATTCATTATTAGATACTTACAACAAGATTTTCTTGTTTCTTTTAGTTTAAGGGATATTTATGCAGAATGGTCACAGTTTGGAATAATAATTCTATTTTTCTAGCTAGTTTAATCCTGTTTCTCGAACTCTATTTAAAAGTTTATTGAAGTCCACTATATTCTCACTGATCTAAATTTAGATGGGACTGCAAGTTTGGTAGCAAAAGTATTTAGAAATTCATATGGATGAAACTCTGAATCTACAAAAAATTGTATCTAAAATAATGCAATGAGTTGGAGTTGGATGTTAGGGGAAACAAGGTCTCATTTTCTCTCTTCAAACAGTGTCAAGATTACTAATAGAACAAAAAAAACGTACATAATTTCAGATTTAATAAATTGTACACACAAATTGAATTTTATTTTCAAATTTCAATAAATATATATTCTGAAAATACAAGTAAAAAATAGGAAAATTCTGTATGGTTCCAATTTCACTATATCAATTAGTCTATTACACTATATTTTCCTTAGGTAAGGTGAAAATGTTGGCAGATAAGACTTGAATTTGTGATAGCAACATCTTGTTCATAGCACCATATTACAAATTCCATTCAGTTCCCCCCAAAAGTTTATTTAGTAGGCAAAGAGAAAAAGATACAATTATTTATTATATAATATGTTTGTCCAATAACAGGAAGGGACACTGAGGGAAAGTTTCTTCTTGCCCAGAGAGCTTACAATCTAAATATTTTCATGCTGATGAAATAAACATTAATTATTAACAAATTCTAACAGTTACAAAAACATTATTTGAAATGGCGAGTAAGGTTCCCAACTTTAAAAGCCAAAAATTGTGACACATTAAACATTGCTTCTTAATTTAAGATGGCCTAAATAAACCTTAAGATTTTCATCTGATCTTTAATATTTTTTTCTTAAAAGAGAAAGAATGTTGAATCAGATATTTAGATGTTTGTGGCTCTATCTGCAGATGGAGGTCTCAATTTCATTCAATTTCTGCATGTCTCACAAACATCTTAAGAAAACCCTGGAGTAGAGACAATACTTACAGCTTTAGCAAAAATGACCATGAGTTCTGGAAACTGGTGTGTGAGGAGGGCTAACATTGCTGTGAAAGAACATAGCCCTGCTGTAAAATGGATGAAAAAAGGAAGTTCTTTCTGGGGATACACAGATACATCATGAAATGCTGAAAGAAAGAGAGAAAAAAGGAGGGGGGGAAAAAGAAAAACTAATTATTTGATGAATTAGGAATTGTAAATGATTTTATATTGCCACATTTTTCTTTGGAAAATCATACTGGAGACTTTTCTACTATAATGAAAACCATAATTGTATTTTTAAAAATCATTTTAAGTAAACCATAGGAGTTGAAGACTGACCATTGTTGAACACTATTAAAGTAAAGTTTGCTCTAACTAAGGATTTCTAAAGGGGTTGGTTAAGAGCAGGAGCAAATTTTATCAAACTTTCAAGAAGCTGAAAGAGGACTCTTAAAAAAACAAGGCTGTGAGTATCCTTTCTACCTTTCCTAAATGTTTCCTAAATTGAATATAAAGTACATGCCAAAGCAGTTAAAATATTTCAATTGCTACAATTATATATTGTGTCACTGAAGCTATCTACTGGGTTAGGAAACATTTATAAGGTAATATCATAAGTTAGAAAGAATACCCATTTTTCACTTACTTGCTTGTTTTTAATACTGATTTTTTATATTTTATTTTTATAGCTTTAAAATGTAATTACATTGGTGTTTATTTAATGAATTTATTATTAATACTGAATTCAATACAGTAATGGATGTTATTTATTTATTAAAATTGTGTTTTATTGTCAGAATTGTACTTTATTTAATTTATATACTATATGTTGTTCTGTTCATGTAGCATTCAAAAATCTCCAGATTTTTCTTTTATACTATCGTAGGTGGAAGCCTATATAGATTTCTGAACTTCTCTTTTAAGTCTGTACTTTAAAGTAACAATAACCATAGTCTAAAATATTCCATTCAAATAGAGATTTCCCAATATATTTCTTTAAAAAGTTCTTCCTTTTTCAGATAAAGAAATAAGCATTGCAAGTAACAAAATTGCTCTGCCAGTCTGATCTAATTTTATAATACATTGTAGCCCCATTGACCAGGCTCTGTTGTACTTTAAAATACGTTTTGAGACCACTGTCTTCCGTCATTGGTAATCATCTACCTTTGAGAAGAAGAGATTACAAAACAGAAGTTTTGTTTGGCAATAGTTCATCTATTTGCTTGTTTATGAAATTTATAAGGCCACCTAACTCAAACAATGTGACTTTAATCATATGGCATAAAAACCAAACAATAAACCAAAGAACAAATATTACCCCCATAACATTGAATATGTACAATATATAAATACAAAATATAAAACAATGCTCAAACAACAGAACAAAACATCCAAAAAGATTTTCCAGTTCAAGTGGACCCTAAGGCCAGGACTTAATAGCTTTACTAAAGGGAGCAGAGCTGGTGTCTGTTGAATATGGTTTCTGTATGTTTTTTTGGTGTGTATGTGTGTAGATCATTAATTTGAAAACTCCCTGACATTTAATCTTGGCACTGAAACATATTATGTTTAAATACAAAGCTGATCATAAATAAAATGAACAGGAATGCATGAGTTACTATGTTGAAATGTCTGCATGCATAGAAGTTTAATTATAATGGAAGGTTAGTGCTTAGAATTATTCACTAGCCAAAGTATTCCTTGTGCAATATCCTGCATGAGTGAGAAATGACTAATTTAAAGAAGTCTGGGGAATATTTTAATTAATTTTTAAGTACAGCCTTTTAAGATTTAATCTTTACCAAATAACGTCTATCCAAATCCATCTATGGCAGATGTGTTCCTTGGCTGTTCTGGTTATAAGCATTCCTTATACTTTATTGTAAACAAAACAGACTCCCTAAGTTACCATTTCACAGACCTCAACAGCAAGTACTATGAAACAATACTTTATAAAGCTTTACAATTATGTGAAAAATTTACACCGAGCAAAAGAAAAATTAGTAAAGTATTTTCAGACTGCCTAACACCATCAGTCAATTTTTACAAACTTTGCAAGGGTTTAATTCATGTTTAAATAAACTAGAATAGAACCACAGTGTTGCAGACAAACAATATATATAACCTTTGAAGCCATTATTATGCAAATGCTTAAACGAACAGCATTTGTTTAAAAGGAGTTTCTAAATTATCTGGAATATTAGATATATGCATTTTAGGAATTATATGTAAGAACTTTAAAAATATATTATCTTCAATTCTGATCCTAATTGTGGCCATTAGTCAAGGACTACCTAGCTAAACAGCAAAATGTCACTATAGTTAGCATATAGTATTTGTACAGAGCAGGGGTCAGCAACCAGGGGCTCTGGAGCCACATGGGGCTCTGGAGCCACATGGGGCTCTTTCATCCCACTCCTGCAGCTCTCTGTCGCCAGTTGGCTCCACAATTGATACGGCTTTCGGTTAGAATAGATAGAAGGAAAAGGATGCCATGCAGGAGGAGACTCTATTGTGGGGTAACAAGACTTCCGGTCGGCAGAGGAAGAAGGATGCTGCACTAGGAGGAGACTCTATGGTGGGGGAACTGGACTTTTGGTCGGCTCTAGAATTGAATGAGGAGCTTCTGGTTAGGACCTTTGTGGATCTTTGAGTGTTTAAGGTTGCCGACCCCTGGTGTAGAGGGTATCTGATTAACAAAGAATTATATAAAATCTACAGTTGACAAAAGTGAGCAGTGGAGTCAAAATTCAATATTCATGGTTTCATGTGATACATTCTTGATTGTTTGATGTATATGTATGTGTGTATATATCTCTATATTTCTCTGTGTATGTATATATATATATGAGTGTGTGTTTACACATACACATACGTTTACATATGTGTACACACGTTTATATACAGTATATATATATATGTGTGTGTGTGTGTGTGTGTATACATTTATTATATAATTTTTTTGCTGATAAATAAATAAAGAGAGACTAGTATAGAT
>JANHFT010002740.1:365280-390224 GCA_032467955.1 Pseudoxenodon macrops | reverse complement strand
ATCGTGGTGACCAAAACTGAATGTAGTATTCCAAGTGTGGCCTTACCAAGGCATTATAAAGTGGTATTAACACTTCATGTGATCTTGATTCTATCGGTTTTTCTTTTGTGGAGTTGGAAGGGAGGGAATACATCCATCCTGGTCTTTCCTGATAATTCAATGGCCTTCAATATCTTTCACCATGGCAGTTAAATTTGGGAACCGGTTATGGTGGTTCAACTTCCTCCTCTTGCTTTTTGCCCATATTGTCTCCTGGATTTTATCTGATGATTTTAATGTGCTTTATTGCAAAGTTCTCTATGCACACATATTTCATTCACAATATATTATATAGAAAAATAATTTAAAAAAAATTATAAAACACACCACAAATTATTTTGGCATTTAGAAGATCAGTGAAGATCTTCTTTGAATCCTAATTAAATGTCATCAGAATTTAATCAACACTTGTCTTTGAAGAGGGAGACGAGGGATGGTTAGGAATGTACTTACTTTTGGAACATGAGGGTTAAATTCTACTGCTCTATGTATTGCTTCTACAGCATTAATTTCGGCTGTGCTAAGTCCCCTTCTAGAAGCTGTTTCTGGAGAAAACCTATAGCAACATTCCAAATTTGTTATATTACAAAACAGAAACAATCCATAATATAGCATCTTAAAAGATAAAGCAATGATGAAAAATGATAGGAGCAAAAGTTCAAATTAGTAATATTAATATCCTTATACCAGAAAATTGTAATCCAATAAACAATTAAGCCTTGTTTCTACTTGTCAAATAAAAATATATGTGCATCTTATATACACGAAGCTTTCCTTGCTTCACAAACTGTTTCAGGCAAAATACTAATAAAGGTTTTTAGGCTTAATATGTTGTAAGAATCAAGCCATTGTGGTGTATGGTTACTGTTTTGCAATCCTATCTATTTATGGCTATCCAATGGGTCATTGAATAAATTACTCATTGAATAACCATAAATAGATTGAATTGCAAAACACGAAATAAACCCACTATATAGCTAAAGTAGCCAGAAAAGCTAAATCAAACTTAATTTTTAATTACTCTGCATAGTCTTAAATCATCTACCTGTATCTACAGAAATAAAAATGGCACACAAAACTTTAGGTGTGGCTCCCCCAAAGTCCTCCAAAATTTTCTTCTGAATTTTAATTTTAAATATATGGAGAGTATTCATATCAACTATTTAAATCATTTTATTTACATTCAAGCAAATCAATTTTATGTTAACTGAGCTTCTTTATCCCCTTTTGAATGCTGCACCCAGCATTCAGTCAAAGGTTATATGTAGCCCTTGGCTTTTATAAGATGGTATATGTCTGCCAAAGATAATTGCTAACTCAGAATAAGAAATTTAAAAAACCAAATATCTGTAATTCATCTTGTCACTTCCCATAACACAGTTTTGAAGTGGTTGTTTAGAAATGAATAGTGTGGGTATCTACTATATATGGTAACAACTGAATTCATCTGCCTATATATTGCATATTTCTATATTCCAATTGCTATTTAGCAGCAATTTGGCAGGAAAGTAAGATGTAATGAAAATGATTTGCTACATAAAAAGGCGTTATTTTAGAATAATAATGTTGGGTAAATGCTATGTTGATTTTTTTTTCTTAAAAGAGGACAAAGGACATTTGATTTATGTTATCTTTTATATCAATTTGGAAGCAAAACTGCCATGATGCAATAATGAAAATCTGTTATAACTGTTTCACTATATATCAATATGCCTATCAAATATTTCACTTACCTATCTGAAACTGCTCTCGCTTTTAAGAGTGCTGCTGTGTAACATATTGCTGCTGATTTTGGAAGGCTGATATCTATGGAACAATAAATTGTTGTCTTTAGATCCTAAAGTAAGAAACATTTCAAAATCATTCCTTCCCCGAACAGCAATTTATCCAGGTTATTATCTATGTATTAGATATATGAGATTAAAACCTGAAAGACAAAAATCAATCATATACTTCTTGCAATATTTCCACATTTAATATATTCAGCCAAGGTACTGTTGCAGTGAGCATACTAGGTTTGGGCTGGGAAGATTGACTGATTGCTTTCACAAATTTATATAGCCACACATCTCCCAATGCAACTCTAAGCGATGAATAAGCACCTTATTAACATGTCCCTCTAAAGGCAACAGGCTCCATTAACTCTATTGACATTCCTATAACAGTGCCTCGGGGAAACCAAGACATTATGGACTTTCAAAAGCCCCTCAGGGATGTGACCTTCTAAATCTCTAGGACAAAGCTATTCCATAAGGCAGGTACTATAATCAAGAAGCCTGGCTTCCAAAAACCCATCAGATGATACTTTTACCAAGGGAACCTGAAGCATGCCACTCTACTGGATTTAGCATAAGAGCGAGAAACCTTTGGGCACTGGCAATCATGCAAATGATCTCAACCCATATACTCTAAATTATACCCAGAAGCATACTGGGACCTGTGATAGTTGATCTGGCAGTAGTTACATGGGGACTCCAATACTGCATGTGCTGCATCATTCTGGACCATCTAAAAGTTCTGAATGCTCTTTAGGGGCAGCCCCATCTAGAGTGCGCTGCAATAACCCAACTGGCAGGTGATTAGGGTATGAGTGACAATGACCAGTGCCTCCCAATCTAGGAATGGGTGCAAATGGAGCATAGGATGCATTTGTGCAAAGGCCTATCTGGTCACAGCTGCCACCTGCAAAAGGCACTAGGGCACAAAGATTTCAGATCAAGCATCATGTCTGAGGAACTGTTAACCCATCCAAAATTAACAATGGAAGATCATTAGATTCATGGCAGAGGGGAAAGCTTAAAATGCACAGCCATTCAGTCTTGAACTAAAGAGATTCAAGTCACAGAGCTCACTAAGTGACCCTCAGCAGTTACTTTTTCTCAGTTTAACCTATCTCATCAGTTCATGGCATAGAAATAAAAATGATATACGATCTTGAGCACCTAAGAGAAAAGTCAGGATACAAATGCAGTAGCAATGAATATAGTAATAATAATGGATTTCTACAACAAAGATTCAGCACTCCAAACAGGAGCTTTTGTTATGTTAAGTGATCTACCTAAGGAGTAGGGACTTTACAACAGTAGGCCATATGTAGTTTTAAAACAAATTTCCCTTGTTGTTATGATCTGAATTCTAGGTACAACAAAGAGAGAAATGTGTGGTCTATATTATATTATTTTGAACCATTGCAAGTTACTATTTTATTTCATAGTTTCATATTATCTATAACTTATTTTTCTGGATTTTTAAAGAGTTTTTTAAAAACCACAGCAAGTGGGTTTGCTTCATAAATATGTATTCCTAATGTTCATTTACTTACCACAATCGTCTTTACTTCAATCAATCACCAACACCTAATTTTCTTTCCTATACAATCTTACTATGCTTCCCATTCCCACTGTTTATTGCCAATGCACTTCATAATTATTATACATTCTTACCATCATACTTTGCTAGAACTGCCTGGACATCGGCATAAGCTTGTAGCTCCAGAAGTGTTTCTAAGAGGTTTTCATGGATATTCAAAACACTTAGGACAGGAAATTCTTTCATTAACTATAAACAGGGGGAAGAAAATGTTTTATGTACAATTAGTTTTGGTAAAAATAAGTGTAGATTAGAGAGATGTAGACAATACAAATTTGCAAGGTTTTTTTTAGTGCCAGAAGTGAAAGGCAGAAGAGGGTAAGCAAAATTTATTGCCAACATGTAGCTATACCACATACAAGCCCAACCAATACAAGAGGGGAAAAAAGATGTGACTTTATTTAAACTGGCACCGATTCACAAAAACCCAACCCAGCTCTTAAAACAAGCAAAGTCATCTAACTGGAAAAATCCTAATGTGAAAATGACTAGCAATGAATCTTGATAATCCTTAACATCCAAATGAATTAGAAGGTAAAGGTCACCATAATCCATAATCACTTTAAAAAAATATTCATACACAATAGTGATGTAGAAAATATTGTGAATTAAAAAAATCAAACTTCAAGTTATGAAGACTGTAAGCTGACAACAGTCATTTTGACTGTGGCCGATAGAAGTATAATAATTTCAAAAACTGTTATTTCAAATTAATTACATCTTTCATATCAAAACTGATTAATTTGACCCTCCTACAAGTGTTTTGAGTTCAATTTACATTCCCTTACTATGCAAGTTTAAATCATCCTTATAATTATTTTTTAATCACAATACACTACAGATCTTCTTTGACCTAATAAATTAAAACAACTAAAAATGGGAAAATGATAAAAAACCACTATTTCTTTAAACACTTCCATGTAAATAACTTACTTACATCCCTCATCATTTTTGCTGCTTCTTTAATCCTTCCAAGCTTTCTTGCGCACATAGCTAGTCTTCTTTTCACGTAAACCAATACATTGGTATCTCTTCCTGAAAAGAGATTCATCTAATGTATTATTGTCAAAAATAACCATTTTCTCTGAGGTTTTATTTATATATGCACAGTATATCTTGTTGTTTTGTCTAAATATACTTACTGACCATAAAAACATAAAATGCAGAGCATACCAGTAAATATGACATGTTTTACTTTCATTTTTAATACTCAACATACATGGGATTTTAATAGAATACTATTACATTGGGAGAAAATATATTTTATGCAGATATTGCTATATACATAAATATTGCTTGTAAAAAATAAAAGATATATTTTTTCAAATATTCATTTGTTCATCGCTCTTGCAACTTTGAATGTTTGCTGAACAAAGAATCATTGAGGAAGATGTGATGCAATGTGCACTTGAAGAAGCAGAGAGGAATCTTCGCAGCATAGCTTTCTTAGGGAAAAGGCAACTGAGAAGGATTTCAGAGAAAATCCCAAATTAAGGCACTGTGCTGGATGGGAGAGGGGGAAAAGGTTCAGGGTAACTGCACCCTAGAATCACTTAGGCTACATCTATTAGGGTAGAGCTTTAGTTTGGCAAGTAAACACTGAAGCAAATAAAGCATGGGACACAATTGGATTTCACTGTGTTGTCTTTAGGCTTGACAAATTATCTGTCAAATGGACCCTCAAAGATTGCTCAGTCAGATCAATTTTACTGCTTTCTGTTGCACTAAAATTAAAATGTACAGTAATCAGTTCTAATCTCTTATATTGTTTTCAAGCCCTTATCATTGAAAAACTATTAGCCTTTGTGTTAAAGATTACAGTGAAACCAAACTCAAATCTACCAATTTCAAACAATTTGCGCAACCATACTCACTAAGCTGTGCCTCGTGGTGTGGATTTTGTGAGCTGCTGTGCTGAGACTTTTTATAAACTGTTTCTCCTGCCCTCAGAGCTTGTTTAAAGTATTTTTCAGCTTCTAAAATAGTAGTTGCTT
Source organism: Pseudoxenodon macrops (assembly GCA_032467955.1). NCBI lineage: Eukaryota > Metazoa > Chordata > Lepidosauria > Squamata > Pseudoxenodontidae > Pseudoxenodon > Pseudoxenodon macrops. The sequence continues at coordinate 384,822 of JANHFT010002740.1, read as the reverse complement.
CTTCCTCAGCCAGGAGAATGTACGCTGTGGCACAGCTGAAAGGGAAAGGGAAAATTTTGTAAGTGACCCAGTGAGTAGGATGGTATATGAATTTAATAAATAAACAATGAAATACTGTGTTTAAATAGAAACAAGCATAGGATTTATTTTTAATTTGGATATTATAATAACATCAATTAAGATTTTCTGAATAGGAAACTTGTAATAAATCTGAGTAAGGCATTTGCTTTCCTAGTTCACTCACTGAAGGCAATATAGCCAATAAGCACATATTGACTTCTACTGTGCACTTCGTTTCAATAACTAAATGGCAGATCCAGATCCAGTTATCTTCACATTATTGCTTCATACTTCATTTGAAGAGTTCAGCCTCTAAAAAATCTGATATCTTATTTAAAGAACTGAACAACATGGGACAACTTTCCCATAGTTATTACACATATCATTTAAGTCTGCTAATAATATGACTAGGTAATGTAAAATTATATTTATATCTTAAATTTAAAGTGAAATTCTAAAAATCAGAATTTTAATTAAATTTTCAGACCATGGGTGTACCAACTTTTTCACTTGCCTAGGCCACATAGAGCAAAGAGTGTTGTCTTGGCCTGCATATAAAGTATGCAAGCCTCCGAAACCCTCTGTGTACCCTGTTTTTTGCAAAAACGCGCCCGTTTTTCACAAAAATGGGGGTGGTTTTGCCTTCCCCCAGTCCTCAGAAGCAGTCTGCAGACTTCCCAAACCCTCTGTGCACCCCATTTTTTGCAAAAACAGGCCCGTATTTCACCTGTTTTTGCGAAAAACTGAGCATGCAGAGAATTTGAGAAGCCTGCAGACTCCTTCTGTGAGCTGGGGGAAGGCAAAAACGATAGTTTTTGCATAAAACAGCCCATTTTCGCCCATTTTCCTGCAAAAACGAGGGAATTTTTGCCTTCCCCCAACCCACAGAAACACTCTGCAAGCCTCCCAAGCCCTCTGTGCACTCCATTTTTGAAAAAAACGGGCCAATTTTTTGCAAAAATGGATGCAGGCGTGGGGCTTCAGGAGGCCAAATAGTTGTATTTGGTCTATAAGACGCACCAACATTTCTACCCTCTTTTAGGGGGGGAAATGTGCTTCTTATACTCCAAAAAATATGGTAAATAACAAGCTTCCTTTATTTTCGTACATTTTTTATTATATCTTGTGAGGCCGCAATAATAGCTGTCCAGGGCCACAGGTTGGACACACCTGGTTTAGACAGAGCATGCAAACTTACTCATTATTTAATTCTAAAGCTTGATACGCTGCTTTGATTCGAGCCTGAGGATTCCTTTCTCGCCATGCCTTCTGCATAACTATTTAAACAGAATAATTTACGTAAAAAATAATTAAATATTCATGCAAGAAACACATTTCAGAAAAATAAAACTAACTTTAAGGGAATACTACACATTTCCGTGAAAATTAATGTCCAACTTAATTTTATGTATATATTTTCTAACAAGAAAATGTTTAAAAAGTGATACAAAAACATACAAAAGTAACAATTACATTCCTCACACACAATTTTTTTTTACAAATGACTCTAATTATTTATTTCTTCCTGCCAACAACAATAGCAATAACACTTAAGACTTATATACTGCTCCATCATGCTTTACAGTCCCTCTCTAAGCAGTTTACAATGTCAACATATTGCCTCCAAATGTCTGGATCCTCATTTTACCAACCTTGGAAGGCTAAGTCAACCTTCAGCAAGTCAAAATTGAACTGCTGGCAATCAGCAGAATTAGCCTCTAATACTGCATTCTAACCACTGCACCACAAAGGCAGGCAGTTTGCACTAGATTTCTCTTGCTTTGCACTGAGGTTATTTAACTATTATATGAGAGTACTATGCTGAGGATCTCACTCACTTGTAAGAGGGTGAGAGAGATCCTCAGTATAGTAGTCCGATATAATAGCTATTTAAAAACAAAAACAAAAAAAGCTCTAATTGTGAAAAAGGTTATAAGGAAAAGATTGTGACCTGAAAAAAATATCTACACCTTCCCTAATCATAAAAATCAATGTTACCAAGATCCATGTGGCTAACTCCAAGACAAATATATGAAAGATTGCAGTCTGAATTGAATTGTGTTTAGTTTTAGCAAGAAAATTCAAGAATCCATATGTTTCCTTTGGAAACAAAAATGCTGCAACAACTTTTGGGAAGTATGCTTTGCCTTGGTTAATGAGATAATAGACTACATTAATATTAAAAAAGTTCTTTTAGCAATGAAAATTATCACTAAAGTAACTTATAGACAGTAAGTTATGATTGATAGATGAATTGGAAAGCATTAATTGCCAAACATTTGGTGTCCAATACTGAGTGCCTTTGTTTTTCTTTTCATTTTTAAAAAAGGTATAGGTAATATATAACTGCCACAGAGAAATAGCATGATCAGAAGTCACAAAATCTTGGGGTCATTTTTTAAAGATATTAATATATAATACAATTTTTCATCTTTACTATTTCAAATTTACAAACTTCACAAGAGTATTCTCATATAGACCGAAAAGTAACTTAATTTAATTTAATTCAGACAAGATAGCCCTAAAAAGAAATTAGTCCAGTTTGAGTTTAAAATCATTTCTCATTGATTTTATTGCCATAAAATCAATGAAAACTGGTAAAGCTTCAGAAAATGACTGCGTTATAGCTGAAATACTGAAAGCTGGTGGTCACAGTTTATACAAGATGCTAGAAAAACTATACTTGAGGAGAAAAAATACCTGTTGCATGAAAAAATGTAGAAGTGATTCATATACAAGAAAACTTAATTTGTCTTAAAAACAAACCTGAAAAAGAGTCATGTTTAATAAATTCACCAAATAAAGATTTGTGTGTGTATATATATATATATATATACACACAGATATATATATATCTGTAGAAGAACTAGATTTAGTAGACCACTACATATACCTTGAACCACAGATTTCAATGGAAGGTGATACAATAAAGGAAACTGGATGGTGTGTTAAATGTGGTTGCCCGGCATTAGGCAAGCTAAGCATAATTTTCAAGAACAACCACTCCCTATGCCTGAAGAGAAAAGTTTACAATCAGTGTGTGTTCTAACATATGCCAGTGAAATATGGACACTAACTTCACAATCAATACAAGAGCTATGAGTAATATCCTTATTCATTTTTTCTTCTTTCACAAAGAAAATAAATTATACCTGCATCTGAAGGCCTAAGGGAGTCTGTTTCACAGGTAAAAAAACTCTGATGATCTTGAGCAGATAAGTTCATATCATAATATGTTAGTGGCTCCTTTCCTGTCACCCATGTATATCTTCAAGAGGAAAAAATGAGCATAATTAATTACATAATTCTATGTATATCTATTCAGAACTAGTTTCTTCTAAATGAAAGTACTTTTAAATTTTTCTTCAATGCCTTCTAGTCAACCCTCAGTCTAGACAAGTGCATGGAATAAATCATATAGTTTTCTTAGCAACATTTTCAGTTTATTATTTATTTAATTTATTTATTTGCAAGGTTGTCTTATTCTTAGGGCCAAGAATGTGAATGACCCAATAACACCCCATTGGGTTTGCGTCTAAGGATTTTCAGTCTCCCACTTTCTACCAGTGTCATTAATTGAGCTTTCAAGCATATATTATACTTCAGCCTTAAGGAATACTAACACAAGGAACAGAAATGTAAGAAGTATATTTAACTGAATAGCTTGTTCTTTTTTTTGGTGCATCATGACCTAGACTTGTGATGGCGAACCTATGGCACGCGTGCTACAGCTGGCACGCAGAGCCCTCTCTATTGGCCAGCGAGCAGTCGCTCAGCTGAGCTCCACCATGCATGCGTGCATGTACCTGCGGTTGGCCAACGGATTTTCAGGATATGCAGGGGGCGGGGCGCATGTATAGGTGGGTTCGCACACGCATGGGGGCCATGTGCAGGGGGAGCACAGGGAGTGCGGTGTGCCTACCCCATGGCCCAGGAGGCCTGCTAGGTGCAAAACAGGGCATGGGGGATGCTGTGTGCCGTCCCATGGCCCATTGTGGTCCCAGGTGGCTGCAGGGAGGCATACGAGCCCCAAAACGGGGGGTGAGGGGTCATGCGCACATGCACAGGGGAGCATGGGGAGGTCACATGGGGGGTCGTGTGTGCATGCGCAGGGGGAACGCATTGCATTATGGGTGCCAGTACACATGCACGCTTTCAGCACACGACGAGAAAAAGGTTAGCCATCAGTGACCTAGATTGAATAAATAGTAGCCTAAGAAAGAATAGAGACTTAGAATAAGTCTTTATCATACATTTCTAAACTGGCTGGGATTTCAGAATAGAAGTACACTGAAATTCATGATAACAATTATTTCTAATAATATTCTGTAAATAATAAATTAATAGTAGCCATTCAAACAATTATTTCCACAAAAAATGAAGAAAATAATTATCTGTATATGATTACCTGTGCAAACATTAATCTGCCATATCTTTGGGTATTTTAGGATTAGATATTATTTTGAACTGGTGGCTTTATTTTTATTGTTGTAAACAAATAAGATATAAAAGAAATACATCATTGGGTACCTGTTATATTCTGCTCCTCTAAAGAGATTGAGTGGATTTCTCCATACTTTGCACTCTGTTTTAGAAAAAGATAATTTAGTCTTAAAATTAATCTAGAACTACCCTTACTTAATAAAGCTATCCTTCTGAAACCTGAAAGTGGGAGATCACTAAATCTAAACTACGTCCAAGTATAAAAAAATAAGAGCAGAACTTTTACTTCAAATTGGGGTGCCTTTGAGTCTGTCTTGAGACCTGGCCACTGCCTGGATAAGTTCATGTAGTTTTTCTTGGCAATATTATTGAAGTGGTTTGCCATTGCCTTCTTCCTAAGGTTGAGAATGATTAGCCCAGTCATCCAATCATGCCTTGAATTTAGTCTCCTAGTTTCTAGCCTGGACCCTTTAATCGCTACACCAAAAGTGGCTTTTATCTTTCAAATTAGTGTAAGCCTAAAATTGAGATAACCTTCTCACATGGATCTAAGAATGAATAACAGTTTACAGTTAAACTACGTATCATGCAGAATCAGAATGAATGCTAGACAGAAGATTGGCAAACAAGAAAAAACGAGCAGGTCTGTCTTATTTCTGATTTTTCAAATTGTCCTTTGAATGATTATCCATTCCTTAAAGAAAGGAAAGAATTTCAGTGTAGAATACATGCAAAAACAAAAAGTGACAAATAGATGCTCTTGAATCACAAATCATAGAGTTTGGCAATTAACAGATTCTTCAGGATTCCAAATACTAACTGTCCAATCAAAAACAATGCATTTTCTTTTTCATATGCGTATGTATGTATGTATGTATGTATGTATGTATGTATGTATGTATGTATGTATGTATGTATGTATCTCCCTTATAAAAATTACTTAAATAACTTAAATATATAGGCTAGTTACTAAGTACATTTACAGAAAGCCAAATATTAGAAACAATCACCTGAGAGATTTTGTCTGTTCATTTCATTTTCTCCACTAGCAGCTGAAAAGTTTGCCTGTGCAGAACTAGCATTCTCTGCCCCTCCAATGAGGGGTCGCAAATGACTCACAGAAACCTGTTCAATAAACGACATGCCATATTTTCTGAAGTACCACCATTCAAATATCTGGAACAAGAAACAGAAAAATATGTGGAATGCAATTATTATGATTGGTCGCACACAGAGAGAGATTTTAACTGGATTTGGCATTTTATAGACTTATATTTTTATCCTGCCTTATTATTTACCCTTCAACAGAAAAAAACTGACAATTTATTCGCAGCTAACTAGTCATAAAAACAGAATACAGTATCTTAAAACGTTTCTTTTTCATGTCAGAAAGAAAATATATTTAATAATTGGCTTCATGTTCAAGTGGTCAATCAGTACAATACTACATAGGAATCTGAGAACTCATTTTCCATTTCACAAAATGATCCTCAGCATATGAAATATACATAATCTAAACAAATAAATAATTGCTCTGAGTAAATCACAAGCCACTTAACTTTCAGAATTCCTCACAGATGAGTTTTTTTATAATTTTATAAACATTTTTCTTTGCAAGACTATAGTTCTTATTCTATCAAATAGCACCATCTGGAGTTCAGCTAGTATACTAGATGCACTGTGTTTTTAATTTAGCGCTAGCAGAGTTTGCATAAAATCTAATTTTAAAAATCTACAGTTTTGATGAAATGATACATCAAATTATATTAGGCATCTTCACCATATTCTACGTATTGTAGAAATTAAAAAAGATACTTAATTCAATCATGATTGCTGTATACATAAATATAACATTTTTAAAAAATCACTTTCTCTGCTTAGAGCAGAAATGTAACAATAGCAGGGGCAAACATAGTTTAATCCTCAAAACAGGCCAGGAACCAAGTTTTTATTTTCAGTTCAATGACAAGATTAACTTAAGACAGATTCATATCAATGAGTCTGTTTGAAGTATGACAACAACTGAAACTAACTTCTAGGGGGAAATGATGAGGTACATACAGTAAAATCAGTCATATGAATATGTGAAACATTCCTCTAATACTCAGTTTGTTTCCAGTGTTTTCAAAACTATGAACTTAAGCAATAATTTAGCTCACTTCTACTATATTTCTTGATTAGTTAAGGAACACAGAAATGCAGAAAAATACTTACAAATATCAGACCAGATATTAAAGATGAAGTCCCCGTAAGTGCAACATAGAATTTTGGAGTCAGTGTGCTCAAGAAAACAGTCACTGCCAATGAAAAGATAAGTCTTGTCGGTTAATACAGTTGGATTTCACAATCTTCAGGCTAAGAAAATGATGAATATATTAACCAAGGCAAGTGGTCTTGTTCACACATATTACAATATAAACCATGGCTAAAACAACCAAACTGTCTGGATTCATCCATCATACGAAGCTAAAACTATACCAATCACAATAAGGCACAGAATCTCTATTTTGAGAAATTCAATACTTTAAAATAAATAGCTGAAAATACCTTGTAATGTTTTGGTGAGTAAACTCAAGACATTATCTAGGTAAGATTAAATCCAAGAACCTCTACCTTGAGAGTTATAAATGAAAAACAGTGCAAATGTAACAGTAATAAAGTAATGGAACAATAGAATAAGCAATGAAAAAGAAAACAATGATACAGTGATATGAGAATAAAAATTAGGCAGGTAAGGAAGCTGGCAGCGAGGAAGGAGGTTGGGTTGGCTATTAACCACCTCCAGTGCGGTATTTCCTCATTGGGTCCCCAGCCCAACAGGCACAGCCAGGTCTTCAGGCTCTTACGGAAGGATATTGTGCAAATCTAGCCAACTGTAATGCAATAAACAATGGTTAAATGATCCATGACTTACTACATATGTTCTATGTATGTTCTTTTTGCAAAATAAATTCAAAACATGTAGAAACAAAATATATGAAGCCATTCAATTCAAGTCAGTGATGAACTAATCAAAAATAAACCCACGACTACATTATATAGAGAATTGCTTTTCTTTTGTTTGCTTGTCTCTTTGACTGATTCCTGCCATCTGTTTGCATGTTGCAGTTTTCCTGGCAACTTTACAGAAGCAGTTTGCCACTGCCTTCTTCCCAGGACTGAGACAGTGGCTGACCCAAAGTTACCCAGCCCCCATGCATAACTGGAACTCATATTCTCAGTTTCTAGCTTGCTATCTTTAACAATTATTCAAATTAGCTTTCATCTATTGTAGGACTTACTTATAAATAAATCTGGTTATAATTTAGCTATATAATCTAACCTATATAGATAATTCCTCATATATACCTACTACGTTTATAATGTCAATGGCTATATATTTAAAATAATGGATCTTTCATGTTTGGGTACCACACAGTCTCCAGTAAATTTCCAAATCCAATTAAAAAGCACGATATGGAAAAAAAAAACAATGCACATGTCCCTAAAACCCTACTTAGCATATAATGCCATTTCAACCATAGTCTTTTGAGTTTTAGGCTATTCATGTTTTAAAGATTTAAAAAAAAAACCCAGATCCAGTTACAATAGTTGATTAACATTTGACAGATCTTGCTAATGTCATATAATTTAGTACAGTTAGCTTCATTTACAGCAAAAGTTTCTTTCACTGCATGAGAAATGACAATATACATAGAGCAAATCTCAATTCAGCCAGTAAATTAGAGATAGGACATTAAGCACTATATGGCATCTAAAAGAATAAAAAACATTGCATTTTGCTTCCCTGGGGCAAAGAAGTAAGTTTCCTTTCCAAGTGTCTTTAATCAAACACACAGAACATATAAGGTTATCAGCGAGAAACGTTTTATGTTTTGTTGTAGTTATCAGCTGCTAAATTTGCAATCTTATGCATAACTTGGTAGTAAAATGCAGTACTCTCAATAGTAATATTTTTTTGAAAAAAATCTCTAATAGCTTTTGTCAAGTAATGTACAAATTAGAATAGTTAATTTCTAGTTAAAATAAGTGGATAATTCTTTAAAAAAGAAAATCTGCTGGGGATGAGAAATGCTTACCAATTTGCCATTTTCTAATAAAAGTTTAGGAGACTCATGTAAGTGCCTAAAGTTAAGATCAGTTTTTAAAATTTTTGACATTTGACAAGCTTCATGTTAACTTTTCACTCTCCAGGGCTTACGAAAACGAACAATTTTTTTAAAGGAAAGGGGGGAAAAACACAGACCTAAATATTTAAAAAAGAATTAAATACAATACTGGTGATGAAACGTGGAGAATTCAAGAGGCTGTTAGAAACAATCAGACCTCTGGAGAGTCGAAGCATTTAAAAATGAACACTAGAGGAATATATATATATATGCAAGAGCTGAAACTGAGAATCTGAGGGGGGAAATTCTTTGTGATTTATTCTAATTTTGCTGTAAACTACTTCCCTCAAAATACAACATTTCCCAAACTCTGCTTGGGATAAATAAGCTGTGATCACCAGGATTCAAACCCAGCATGAATGAGTAAATATCTCTGATCATGTGCAAAGTTCTTCCAGCACTCCAAGATTACCAATACAAAAAACTGCAGGGCAGCAATTTGGCAAGCTCGGGTCTCCCTCAAAACTTGTTCTTCAATCCCGACCTTCAAGAAAAGGCTTCCGTAGGCTTTCCCCGTCCCCTTATTTCCTTTCCCCCCCCCCCAACAAAGCTGCTTTACAATCCCGGCGCGACCGTTCCCTTACCTGCCACTAAGTTGTCCCGCAGCCGGAGGGGCCCCCGCAAGAAATAAAGGAGACCCAACACCGCCAGGAAGCCAAATGACCGCGCCCAGGGCCCTGCAGCCAGCTTCAGCCGCTCCCATCGCCGAGGGCCGGGCCCAAGGCCAGGCGACTGGGAGAGGGACGACGCGGCATCCTCATTCACAGGGCTACTCTCCGCCATGACTCCCGCCCTCGGCTTGCCGGGGCCTGGCTGGCTGAAGGAGGCAGGGAGGGCGGGATCAAGCAGGCGCGCCGCCCAGGCCGCTTCAACCCGTTTGATGGAAGCCAGCACGAGCGGCGGGTAGGTGGGGAGCCGGATAGGCGCCCCCGCCGGTTCCCTGTTCTCTTCCCTCGTTCGGATTCGCTTTCAGACCGGCAGCTGTCCTGCTTGTTTCATCGGGACTACCATCCTGCTCGCGCTGTTGTTGCGGGGAAGCCCTTTTGAACCCAGCTACATCTCGCTTGGGATATGCCGATATATTGGGAGCTATTCGGATTAAGCCCGTTAAGAAATCAGGACTAATATATTTCGTTGAGCACCAGGTTTATTGTTTGCGCGTAGACAGGCATTTGGAGAGAAATTGGGGGAGGGGGGGGAGAAAAAGAAAGGAAAGCAAAACGCTACTCATGAAACGCTGCCTTACAATTTGAACCAAAGCGGTTCGGGTGCAGTTATTGGCTAAGGAAAAAAACCGAGATTGGGCCCCTGGGAGGCGGCTTTAATGAGCGAAGGTGTAGGATAGCATCCACGTTTCAAAAGTTGTTCTTCCCAACGGACTTTTTAGGCGCCCAGCATGGCAAGCAGCGCCCACAAGTCCCAGTTGAAAGCACGCACCCTCCTGTTCCTAACAAGGCAGTAATCCTAACCAAGCGGCCCACATCCGCTCCGCTGACATCCGGCCGGCGAATTTCTGGCTCCGCCCCCAGGTTCCCCCGTCCCGACGTGCCGCGCGCGGGTTGACAGGTGGGGCTAGACAGATAGAAACCAAAATGGCGGACTTCGAAGATCGGGTGTCGGATGAGGAGAAAGTAAGAAGCCTGGGGTGTTTGGGATGTCTTTAGCAACAGAAGAAAGATAACCTTTCTTCCCTGAGTGTACAGAGGTTTCTTTCATTGCTTTTATTTTTCTTAGCCGGACTAAGATTCTTGAAACTGAGGAGGTTCGTAAGTTTCAGAGGACCATTTTTGTCGGAAAATTAACTGACAGGAAAATTTTCTGCTCTTTCTATATTTCTTTTGTTTCTATTTCTTCACTCGAGTGTAGTTATTTTCCATAAATTAATGGAGCTTATTGGGAAACTGTCCTGAACATTGGTCTTTTAAGGGAAATGTTAATTTTACACTGTCATGCTTTAATAATAATTTTCCACTTTGTATTTTAATTCCAACAGTTCATCCACTAAATACTGTGGTTCTGATGGTTGCTGAGATTTTGGATTATGTTTCAGCGTTGCCCTTCCTTAAAGGAGGTCAGGACAGAGAATACCCTTAGTCCTGTGAGATGCCATGTTCACTCTTTTTCCTTCGAAAAGACAAATTCTATAAATATATGTTCCTATGGAATATACCTGTACTCCAAAGGCTTAGTGTTGCAAATTCAAGTGTGAATATAGGCAGTTTTTGAGAAAATTGAAAGCAATTTGAAATAAATACAGGTATTGTGTAAATAAGTTCCACTGTTGACTCTGGTGAAGCATTTTTTGTATATCTATATTTTATTCAAAAACTTTGAAAGCATGCCTTTTCAGAATCAATGTAGATTCTACTTCTAAGTACTTTGATTGTTCTAGATGCAAACATGTCTTTTATTCTGTGTAAAACATGCTTATGCAAGTTGTATTATTTTCTCATCTATATCTCACATGTGGAATAATAGAAAGGATTGTATTTGATTCTGTAACGTTATACAGAAATTGTTAAGGCATAAAAGAAGAGCATGTATCTCTTACAGAAGCTTGGCTGTAGATAAAGATTGGAAGCATTTGATTTTGAAAAGCAATATATTCCCTATTAGAAGTATTTTGTCTTTGAATAAATGGTTCAGTATAAATAGAATTGCTTTTCTCTCTTTTCATAGATATTATCTAAATTTTAACTCACAAAATGTAAAATATCTTGTCATTTTGTAAGATTTCAATACCTATAATCTCATTTAATTTGAATCAAGTTGGATGCAGATGTTTGCTTTGCCAACAATATAGTTGAGGGTGGCAGTTGTACTTTCGCATTACAAGTTGAATACACTTCTTAGAGAATCAGGATAATAAGTAATATTTATTAATAAACATTGTTCTAAGCTTTACTGGAAAACATGGTTTTATTTGCTTCAGTATATAAACTCGTTCAAATGCAGGCTTAGAAAAGGTTAGGTAACAAAAACCATAAACCTAAAAATGTTTAGATTTTCTTTATTGTGAATGAATTCTGGCAGGCTGAGCATGTTACAGATGCCCTCCATTAAGAGATGTCATCTAATGGGAAACAGGAGGCATGTCTTTTCCATCATGTTCATGGAAAATGATATGCTGTGCCCTATGGAACATCATATAACCCAAGATTTGAATGGCCGCAGATTTCTGACTGTGTAAGATATTAGAAACTTAGCTCTTTTCCATAGTTTAGGGCTGAGTATTGATTGCATGAGCCAGTTCACTATTATGGCTATTAGTATTTGAGTTGTGTGCCACATGCTCCATGTTCTTTTAACTTATTTTTAATGATTAAAGTTATTGCTTGCTAATCACTCAGATGCCTGTGACAATTGGGGATGCCATATAAATCTATATAATAAATAAATATACTTAATAAAAACAAAAATGATCCAATATATTAAACCACATTTAAAATAACAATTAGCAAGTTCTGATGCCACATATTAGTTTCTAAATTCTAAAATGTATGTCTGTATTTAAGCTTCAATTCAATCTAATCTACACCAGCAAATATACATACATGGTCTTATATACTATGGAGGAAATGAATGTTACATTCTTTATTTTGCTTTTTTGTGTGAATACTGTAGGTTGTGTGTTCTATTTTACTTGTGCTTTACTGGGAATTAACGATGGAAACTACTTTCAAGGCTTACATACAGGAATAAGTATGAGTATCTTCAGGCTTTTAACCACAACCATACCTCAGGTCTTCTCAAAGCATTTTTAGAAGCCTTCTTCTTACAGAGATCCTGGTTTGGATTGTTAATAGGAAAATTATACACTTGCCTCCAGAAATATCCCTTGCCTAATTCAATAATGTCCCTTTGGCTATTAATTATAAGAGAGCGCTATATGTGCTGTTAGCAATAAACAAGTGCACATTTGTTCTAATTGCTTCAACATTCCTTTTCTTACACAACAGTCCTTTAATAATGGCTAATACTAATACAGTAATCTTTACAGAGATCTCCTGACCGCACAGAAAATTTTATACTTTTGTAGACTATGCATTCATATATATCTATGTGCCAGATACACTGGAAACATATAAGACATGGTTTTTGGAATATAGTTTTTTTAATGCTGCATAAGAATTCTCTCAAATGCCAAAGAGTAATAATGCAAAATTCTCTGGCACAAAGATCACATTTGATTGAATCTAGCTTCTGAAATTTTATCTTGTATAGCAGATATGAGAAGAACAAAATTATGAAACTTTGATTAGTGCAGAGTTGGCATTTCTTTCCTGATTTCTGAGATATGGTGTACATTGCTTAGAGATATTTCACCTTTAGTTCACAAATGTTAGTTTTAGTTTACTTCAGTAAAAACATGAGCAGTGGCTATATAGACGAATGCATATAGAAGAAGGCTGACAGATCAGTCCAGAGGAAAATAAGACGACGGTTATATTATTAATTATAACCATTTATACAATATTGTTGCTGATATACATCCTGCTATAGGTAATCCTGGCCTTACATATATTCATTTAATGACCATTTGAAGTTAAATGGCATTGAAAAAAATGACATGACCAATTTTCACATTTACAATCATTGTACCATGTTTTCCCGAAAATAAGACAGGGTCTTATTTTCTTTTGACCCTTGAAATAAGCGCTTGGCCTTGTTTTCGGGAAGGTCTTATCTTATTATTTTTGAAGTGAAGGAGGAGGAGGCGAGCGTGGTCATCTCATAGTTGCTGCTGTGTTTTGGGGAGGTCTTATTTTCGTGGGATGGCTTATTTTAGCACATGCAATCAAAAACCTGATTGGGCTTATTATCCGGGAAAGTGTTATTTTCAGGAAACAGGATAGCATCCCAAGGTCATGTGATTAAAATTTGGACACTTGGTAACTGATACGCATTTAAGACAAGTTGCACTGTTCTGGGGTCACGTGATTACTATTTGTAAGCTTCATATATGGGAGCCAGATTTGCTTAATGACCACATGATTCACTTAACAATTGTGGCATAAAAAGTCATAAAATGACACACTTAACTGCCTTGCTTAGCAATGGAAATTTTGGACTCAATTGTTATCATACATTGAGGACTACTTGTATTGCGTATTGTGAAGTTGCATAAAGACCATTATTCCAACTGATGTACTACAATTCACTGGTATCCTTGTATGTTTCTTCATTCAAAATGTTACTTTTAGAACTTATATCATCCTGAAATGTTCCTTTATTGATCCAAATATTACTTTTTGAGTTTTTATGGTTGGTTGCATAGACAGGCAGATATTTAGACTGGATTTGGCAATTCTACTGTCCTCAAGACCTCAGCAAGGCAGATATTATTTGATGGTATAAATCAGGGGTCCTCAAACTTTTTAAACAAGGGGCCAATTCATGATCCCGCAGACTTTTGGGGAGGGTGGACCAGCTTAGTGGGCATGGCTAGGTTATGTGACTAGGTGGGTGTGGCCAATTTAATAGTCCATTAAACAATGCACACAAATTAAACTTTGATTTATTTATTTTGCTCCTGGGGGTGTTTTTACTAGATTTTTACTAGATCGTTTTTTCAGTTATTTAGGAGTCGTGGTCCATTTCAGAAAACTCAGCCCCAAGGAACTTGAGAAATCTCTCTCTCTGCCCCTCTTTTCTCTCTCTTTCTGTCTCTCTCTCTGTCTATCTCATTTTATCTTCTTGAGGTGGGGAAGGTGAAAAACAGGCTGTTTTTACCTGTTTTTGTCTGCGCCCTGTTTTTCACTACCCCCACCTCCAACAGCATTCTGCAGGCAAAAACGGCCTATTTTTTGGGCAAAAATGGAGCATTTTGCCTCATTTTTGGCCTCCTGGGGCATATGTGCACCCCATTTTTCACCTCCCCCACTTCCAGAATGTCTCTGCAAGGCAAAATTGTCCGCCTTACCTTTTAGTTCCAGCACACGGGGTTAGCAATGGTAAGTCCTGCACTTGGTCGAAGGGTGGGTGGGGTGATGTGAGCAGGGCCGGATTAATGGCTTCAGCAGGCTGTGTGTGGCCCGTGGACCATAGTTTGAGGACCTATGGTATAAAGGTATTGCAGCACGTAGGCTGTCCCGAAAAAAGCTGCCTTTTGCAAATGACTTGATGGTGCTTTTATCACTGCTGGTGGTGTCTAACTGATGTTCCAGATGTTTAGGGATTGTACCAAAGGCATCTATTACCATTGGTACTGTCTTTGCTTTCTTTTGTCATAGTCATTCTGTTTTTATTTGCAGTTTTGTCAGTTTATAATATTTAACTTCATCTGAATTAATACAGTTTTTACAATAAGAACCAAAACTCTTCTTCATGTAAAACATTTTGCAGAGTGCAAGAAAACTAATAAACTGAAGTCTCTATGAAAATTACTTAAGTGTAAGTCGCAGTGAACAAATTAGCATTATTTATAATATTTTCTATATATAATAAATATAAAGATCAGCAAGAATATTTGTAGATATCCATCTTGATAGATTGGTAATTGTATATGATAACTACCATCAGAAGGTATTAATGTTTAACCATATTAATAATAATAATAATTTGATTTTTATCCCACCTTGATTACATCATAGGTAATCAAGGTGGAGAACATATGTAATACATTAATATTAATATTAATGCTTAATATATTGGTTAATGATTCATGTATCAATATAATTTACTGATTAGCAAATTGTCATTATATAACAATAATGTCTAGTTTTGTGCCATGCATTTTTGTGCATGGTGATGAAAAAAGATAGATTTGTTTGGATAGACTCTAAAAGAAGGCTGAAAAATACAAACAGTTTAATCAGGAAAGTTTTCAGTTAATACAGCATGTGGAAAAGTACCCAGACAATGACTTCAAAGAAGACACAACAAGATATTGAGAGATTCAGTTCTCATAATAAATGATGATTCTCGACATAACAGAGTTATTTCCCTGGGACCATAAGAGATAATAATGGTTTAGTAAACAAAAAAGTACCAAGAAGAGTGAGAAAGGAAACTGGTCAAACTTTGTTGGACTGATGAAGCCTTGTTGGAAGCTACAAAATGAATTATATTCCTTTAGAAATATCCTATAGAACAAGCGAAGATCCAAACTGGATTTTACCTGAATTTAAATCTAATCTGACTGTCTGATCTATTAAAAGTAATGCATGGATATGTAAATCAAATTTTTAATTCAAAAAGTGATCAGTAGAAGCTCAAGTGAAACATATTTGTTTCTACGGTCTAAATCTGAGGATAAAAAAACAAAACAAAACAAAACCAAGGAAAGTGCTTTATAGTATTCACTATGATGGGGCATAATTGCAGGGCTAAAAGTAGATCCTGTACAGTACATTAGGTACTACTGTCACCAGAGTTTTTCACTTGCCATTATTTTTTAATGTGACACAAATATATAAAATTCTATTAAAATTCAATGAAATAGAGTATTCTGTTGGCTCTGTTCACTTATTTTCATGGTTCTACATGCAGTTTCTTAACTACATATTTTTCCTTCAATCCTGCACAGTATTACTATTGTTTTTAGATACAAGTTAAAAATATTTGGTTATGGAATATATACCTTTTAATATATTCTTTTCCTATATTTGCACTTGAGATAAAATCAGGAAAGCATTAACTACAAGATAATTGAAAACTTCATAATCTTCAAGGATGTGTTGATAGTAATTATCTGGCTATATATTGAGCGTGATTATAATAAATAGCATTATAGTAACTTAAAAGGAGGGTTTTCATTGTTTCATATTGTTTTGTATCTGTCATATTCAGAGATTCTGAGGAAAAGTAGCTGATGAGTTTATTGTTATAATATCATTTTCTACTGCATTGGCTGTTAATATTTATTAGACTAAGTAATCTCTGAGTAGCAGTGCTTTTAAGTAATCAGGGTGTCATGATTACTGCTTACAGGTGCAATTTCTAATAAAAGCTCATACTATAGCGCTTGAACTTTTAACCATCTAGAGCAATGTTCTAGAAAGTAAGTCTCTAGGGAATTTATGAATAGGACTTTTCTTCCCCAAATAGCGATTTTTAAAGTATTTCTTTAATTCATCAATTTTTATGCTATATCAATCATAATTTGTAGTCATTGAGGTAACTTAATAAAAGCAGCTTTAGGCTACAGATATTCTCTACTATAAAATTAAGAATAAGGTATTATTCAGCACTGTTGAAAGCCAGACAACATACTTAGATACATTTTGAAAGTAAAGTAGGTGGGAAACATATTAACTGGATGTATATGAGAATTGATTCCTAGTGTTCACTTAGTTGAGAGTCTTCATGTATGCATGAGAAAAATAAATTGTTATATGAGGATGTTAGATATTGGGTGCTACTTTTGGTGATATTAAAAACTGAGTTCCATGGATGTGGAGAAAAGTATAATACTATGCACTGATCAATGAAATTCTTGTATACCAAACTCTGCAATAAAGCTTTTGAACCTGTAATAATTGAGTATATAAGAGTATTTCAGCAGCATATATGAAACTATACTTTTGTGGAAAGTTGAAAAGTTTATTCATACACATGACTCTTAAAGATATAATCAATAAATTAGAATATATTTCTTTCTCTCATCTTATAATATTCCAATTGACACTTTGATGAGGCATGTTATGGAAGAGATGAAAACAAGAGATTTAGAATTTCAAGGGTGGAAGGATTTTCCACAGGCTATTTTCCATAGACTCTCTGTTCTACAATGAAAACTAAATACCACTTTAAAAACTACAGTAAAACTTGACTTGCTAATTAAGCTCACATGATTTTCTCTATAGGTTCGTATTGCTGCAAAATTTATCACCCATGCACCCCCAGGAGAATTCAATGAAGTATTTAATGGTAAGTAAAAGAACAAAAGGTTATTGATGTTTCTCTGTATTACTGTTAGTAAAAATTTACAGCCTTTATTTTATTTTTTATTATTTATATTCTATGTAATCTGCACTGACTCCTAGTTGTTTAAAATAATAAAACAATATTAAAGCAAGGACACAATGTCAGTAATAATACATTACAGTAATAAAAAAGGTATTTACCCTACAAACAAATCATCTAGAAAGCCCTGTTTTTGCTAGTTCCAAAAAGCCATTTGATTTAAAATAATAGAAAATAACAAATCATTTAAGACTTTTCCAGTTTCTCTTGGTGGACTAAATGATACTAATATTCAGAAGTTGGGAACATTTTAGGAATCTAATTTGTATATCCTTGGTTCCTAAATCCATGAAATTACTTGGCAGTGTTTTCTTGTATTTGAAATTTTCCTGAATTTGCTACTGTTTCATTTGCTCACTGTATATGGATTTTCTTCTATAAAAATATTTGGGTTTTTGTCCTTAGGCAGTCTGGAAATATATTAAGTAAACACATTTCTAATGCTACACTATTTCTGAACTTCTCTTACTATTGAACTATGTCTTTTCCCTAAAGATCTCATGAAGTCATATTTTATTCTATCCTCATAGTAACAATAATTTTATCTTCACAACTTTTTAAAAATTGATTGAGAAATTATGGATGGTAATTATATGAGTTTAATAGCTGAAATAAATTTTATTCAGTGTTGTCCCATTTTGCCCAATTGATGGCAAAGCCTATTTTATCCAATTGGTATTCTTTGGCTTTCTTATGCGCTTTTTCAAAATGACCTGTTTTTCTAGCAAGGCATAAAGAACTGCTACTATAATAAGCTGTAGTTTAGTGCCTGATTGGAAAAAGACTGATGAAGCTGTATGTGCTTACAGCTGGCTGAACTATTCAGTTACACAGTGCAAAAGTACACTGAGAACTTTTGCCATCAACAGCACATAAAGATAAACTAAGCTATCAAAGTAATTGTCATTTTTATTCATTCTGTCATCAATGGTCTGTAAGTATTTATCAGAACTTTTTTGGAATCATTTATAAAAATGCAAAATCTCACATCAGGACACCAGGCCTCTTGCATGCTCATATTGTGGAATAAAAACCATTAAAGTTTGTGAAATCAATAGAGTATTAATAGTTTTTATCTTTTTAAAGTTCAATTCTATTTAAAAATGAATCCATCGTAATATACTCATATTTATATTCCTTTTAGTTTATTCTTCGTTAAAAATATAACTTTCAGAGAAATTTAATATGACAAGAAGTATACCGGTAATCTTCACAAAGTATATATGAATCATGAAAACATTCTATGAAAAAGTGATAGTTTTCATATGTAAAGTCTACAGTATTTTCTTTTAATATCTTTTATATATTTGTGTTGTCATATGTCCCTACCAAGAACAGTAGTTCCTTTGAGAACAATATAGCTAAGCAACTTTTTACTCAGACATGAATCTGAGTGCCAGTTGACATTGCTTCAAAGCCGTAGCATTTTTGCTAACCTATGTGAATATTTTCTTCCTTAGATGTTCGTTTGCTGCTCAACAATGACAATCTTCTCAGGGAAGGGGCAGCCCAGTAAGTACCATGAAAGTGTAATTGTTTCTAAAATTGTTCTGTTGATGTAAACCTAAAGTTTTAATGTATTTTTTTCCTATAATGGTAAAATATTAATTCAAAATCTTTATTTTATAAATACTTTAAAGAGTGTAGGATTATGTGCCTATTTTTCTATAGAATCAGAAGCTAATTTTACTTATCTGTTTCTGACAGTGCATTTGCACAGTATAACATGGATCAGTTCACTCCAGTGAAGATAGAAGGATATGATGATCAGGTAAATAGTAATTATTCTTGTCATCTACTGTAGTGTTTGCTTATTGAATTTTGGGATTAATTACCGTATTTTTCTGACTATAAGACGCTACTTTTTACCCCCAAAAAGAGGGTGAAAACTTGGGTGCGTCTT